>QOCX01002174.1:0-12462 GCA_005959815.1 Sarcophaga bullata | reverse complement strand
ATAACCTAAGCAAGCCAACTTTACATTTTATGTTAAAGCAAACTTAGCTTGCTAGTGTAAATATGTCATAATGTCATTATACTTAGCTAACGTAACCTAATCTGGCTAACTTAAACTTTTATTTGAAAGCAAATTTAATCGATTAATTTTTTTTTTAATATCCGATAGGGGGTTTGCCATTAACATTTTTTCTCTCTTAAATTTACATTTTAATGAAGCTTTCGTAACACTGAAACAAAAATAAATTTAAAAAAAAAATAATAATTTAAATATTAAAAAAGTAAAAGTGTATAAAAAAAACTCATGTCATAATATTATAAGAAAATAAACAATAAAATCTTTTCTTCTTTTTTTTTTCTTTTTGTTGTTGAAAAGAAATTATTAATTAAATATATACTGAATGAAGCAAGCATAAAATCAATCATTTGAGCGAGCAAAACATCTTTATTATGCACAGAAGTTTAGATATTTTTGTACGATTATACGAGCTCCTGAACTGTCATAGAAGATGGTCAACGAGATGTGATAATTGAGTGTTAAAACCACAGAAATAAAAAAAACTTGTTTTAGTAAAAAAAAAAAACAAAAAAAACAAAAACAGAGAAAGTTCTTTAAAAATTATTTCACTTGAGTTCAGATAAAACAAATTATTTATTTGATGTGGAGTTTAGCAATTTGGGTTGCCGTTAATGAAATGAAGTTGTTTAAAATTGCAATTTTTGAAATAAAGTTTTAAAATTAATACAAATAAAAACGTTAATTTTAAACAAAGTAATTTATTGTAAACTCTATATTAGTGGTAAGCTTTGTATTGTTTGTGCAGTTTTAAACGATAAAAAATAAACATTCATTAGCATTAAATGACTTTGTTAAGGCTTACTAAGGGCTCCAATAAAAATTGTGAAATTATAAACTTATGCGATAAGTTAAATTTTATAAGTTTTTAATTCGCACATTCACGTTTACATACATACATAATTTTTCATTACATCTCTTCAGGGAGGATTAGGACCTAGTCTCTAACGCCACTTAAGTTGTGTGAATTAATTTTACACTTAAGTGGTGACACCTACAGTTGAAAATCAATGCCAAACGACAAATTTTATTGAGAACCTTTTTTTCCTGTTTTATTTACTCTCAGAGTTTTTACCGCAAATCTGTTGAGAGGTAGGCGCCGAAGAAATTTTTTTTCATATTTCATTTTGATGGAGATGTCTGACCTGGGGTTTGAATCGAAGCCTCATGTCTAATAAGTCAACACAATACTACCAGACTACGGCGACTACTACCTACATTTACGTTTAGTACGATTTTTATGCGGCACATAAGGTATGCAAATTTGTGAAATTTAGGTGCAACTCCTAGACTAATTAATATAAAATGCTTGTATGAATATGTCCACTTAAGTGATCAGACTAGTAATGGATTAGAATGATGTTGAAAAGGTGTAATCGCTTAAAACTTTCAGTCCAAATACATCAACCGAAATAATTAAACTGTCACCGACATTTCAAATCTTGTCAGTATTTAGGATACAAGAAAGCGTCTATATTGTCAACATAAGCAACAAATTGATTTTGGAGTTAACTCGCCTTAGAGTCAAGACCATTTCATTTATATTCAAGCAATTACCAGTTTTAAAGGCCAATTTACACCATAAGGATTTATGTATTAAAGTCAGAGAAAAACAATTACAGAATACATTCGTATTTTAAAAATAAGGAGCTGGAAAACAAAATCAGAAAAGTCCCGTTAACTGTATTTTGCAGAAGAAGAAATAAAGGATGTATTTATTGTAAGAGGAAAATTTTATCAAACTTAAATAAGGACTTCTCGTTTTTTTAAAATTATCTATTTTTTTTAAAGACATATCAGGTTTTTTTGGAAGATAAGTCTCTTTTGTTTGAAAATCAGTTTTGTTGTATTTAAGGTAAATCGAAAAATTTTCATGGAATATTCGTTCATAGATCGTACTTGGAAATACCGTAAAAACACTAGTTTTGTTTTTACCTCTTCAAAATATACACAGAAAAAAAAAAACTCTTCAAATATTACGACAGATTTTTTAGACGATTAGTACACACCAAAACAAAGTAAAATGAATGTAAGCCTAATCTAATGTGTAATCTTACGTGTAATTCTTTATCTACATTTCTATGTAGACCGTTATCATTTCATTATATTTTGACTTTTGAAAAGAATACAGTACTTTTTTACAAATTCACAGGCTACAAATTTAATAAAATGCTTTTGAAGAAGTATTGTTTCGTTGTCCTTACAGACATGACAAAACCCTCTGATAAAGCCTTCTTTATACCACACTAATGCATAACTCACAACAAATTCAGTCTAACAAACATACATGAGCGCTTATTACTAAGTTAGTGAGCTGTTTAAAGGAAAGAAGGAAATTTTCTAAAATCCCCCCATCTAATCGATTTTACAGGATAGTATACTGTATGCTCCTTGCATGTGGGTGTTCATTTGTATATGAAAGTCAACTGATTACCTTGCAGTATTTAGATCTAGTATATCAAGATTTAGTGGGTAAATTATCAGTAGACATACACCTCGATGGACGTTTGCCGTACAATTTTCACAATTATCGAATCAATTGGATAATTGTCAGAAAAACAACTTTAAGTTTGGATTGTAGGCTATTTCAGTATTAAAACCGATAATAGTGCTACGGGACTCAGTTACGAAATACTGTTTCAACTTCCATTTACCTAAAATTCAAAGATTGCAGAATGAAAATCTTCCATTACTGCTGACCCAATGTAAATCAATAATTCGAATATATTTTCATGGATCTTAACGGTTAGCAATTATGAATTAAACCGACAATTACGTGGCATCTAACTAACTATGGAAAAGCATACTGATTTGTAAAATGGTATAAAATGAAGCTATTAAAACGGTATATTTAGCAGTGATTTGATTAGTTGAATTGTATTTTGTTTTATGGTTTTTAGAAAATTAAGATTTAAAAAATAAATAAAAGTAAATCATATTGTACTTCTATAATATGTCTCTAATCAAAGTCTCTGTATGATATGTTAGTGAATCCCTGTCAGAGAATTCAGAAAACGTCAGAAAACGAAAAAACACGGCATACTGGATAATAGAGCAACCTTTTATGTTAAGTTTTGTTCCTTCTAACCGAATTATTCATGTTCATATAAATGTTCGTTTTTGGAGTGCGGGACCTACAGTTTAAAGACTTTTACCAGAAACTGCAGAAATATTCTTTCATATTTCTTTTCTTGAAGATGAACCATGGCCTCACGTCTAATAAGCAAACACACTACCTACCAGACTACGCAAGCTTAGTTTTATTTTAGTTTCATTAATAAAGTTTTCCCGAAAATTCAGGTGGTTGGTTTACTGTAAAAAGTTCTAGCATTTTAAGACAACAATCGTTGGTGGAATCAATTTCCACTGTGGAAATGTATTACTGTTTTGATTTGTTCATTATGCCTGTCCGTAATGTCTGTCATTCCTAGGATATTTATTGTTGATGTCATGCTCTGCGGGGCTAGAGAGCTTTCTGACTGGATGTTGAGTTGGGATTAAAGTCCTTGAAAGTCCTCGCTTTAACAACTACACCATGCCACCTAATTAGTAAAGTACATCAAAGCTAAAATCTGTTTATTTTTGATAATTCCTATTCTTATGTCTCTCTCTATCTCTCTTATGTCTTTGTTTTGTTTCAGTTTTATTAATTAATCAATACACTGTAGGAGGTCCTAGAATGATTCTAAAAAATATCCTTCTATATATGGTAATTCGAAGTTTTTGAGAACGTAAAAGATCTCATTATTCTTTCTTATTTTTCGGAATTGTTTCTTTATACGAAACATACATACCCAACTGAAGCCAATAACACTGAAACCATTGGCAAGCATATCACCTACAATGGAGGGATATGACGATGCTGTGGGATAGTATGCATGCATATTCGGTGATTGCCAATGAGTGATGCCTGGCTTAATGACACGATCAATGTCTTGTAAAACTTCCTTCCAATCTTGTGGCTTATCTGGCATTTCTTTAGGCAACAAATCGAACAAATAACCGGGTTGTACTGAAGGCAAAACATCACTATTTTTTTTATGATAATTTTTTAAAAAGAAAGAAAATTTATTGTAAATAATTGAATAATACGATTGTTTATCTTAAGTTTAAGTACCAATCTCGTATGTTTTCCATGTAGTCGGCTATGAAATCAACAGCAGCTTTGCCAAACTCTCTAAAAGTATTTGCATCCATTTTTAAATGAATTGTTTTTTTTTTTCGTTTCTTTTCTTAATGTTTAAATTAATTTCACACTTAATTTCTTTTCTTTTTTGGAATTTTTTTTTAATTTTTATTATTTTGCAATGATTACTGGTTCAAAAGCATCGACTGGTTAAACACTCACGTACACTTGGACTACGAACTGTTTTGCCTCAGAAAATGCTTTCTAACTTGGTAAAGGTTTGTATTAAACTATTAAGGTTTTCGGTTCTGTTGCTGGTTTTTATCAACAGTTGTGATGCTGTTGTCGTTAGTTAAGAGCGAGATGTGTACGAACAAGAAAGTAAATGTGAGGCTTATGTTTTCACTTTCTCTGAGAGAAATTTAAAAGTTACAGTGGATCATACCACTCTACTAAAATGTTAAAATAACACAAAGTATTCGATTTATTAAATGAGCTTTTAATTTGTTAACAGTGTTGCCATTTCCATTATTTTTTCAAATGTGCAGAAGTGTAGTTTTTTTTTAGTTTCATTTTTTCTCCCAAGGAAGAAATGCTTTTTAAAATCTTTTTTATTATTAAGAAGTAAAAAGTGGATTGATTATGATTAATTAGGTGTTGTCAGCTATAATTTATACCACGGCCATCTCTTTTCCTCGCCTGTTTTTTAGTTTTGTATAAAAGAAATGATAAAGGACTGCATCGTATAATGTATTTTTGCTACTTTCAAGGAATTTCATCCTTTTGTTTTCTCTTTAAACCACAGAGCAATCTGCAACCATCCATTATAATGGATGCCAAATATAATCTAAACGAAGAACCTTGCTTAAATTTTGGCAAAAGTCAAATAACAGATGCTTACAGACTGGAGCAGTATTACGGTTTTAGTTCAGAGGCGGAAGATTGAAAATGTCATGGCCTTATTTGCCTGTCTTTGTGTATGTGACACTAAACGACCAAAGGCATTGCAGTGATGGTTTACATTTATAGAGAGGTGACCTGTGTAACAACAATCATCATAATCTCTATCGACTTTAACGTCATATTGAATCGATTATGATGAAAAAGATCTGTATTTAAAAGATATACCGTAGTAGACTGGAAATTCTATAGTACGCCTACTATCTTTATCTGCTTACACTTAATTTCTTAGGCAATCCGTCCAAATTGGATAAAATACATCAAATAGCGGGCCGATGTTATGTTGTATATTAACATCGCTAAAAATAGTCAATAATGGAAACTCGATAAAGTTCACTCTTTTGCGTGTTAATAGCATCATAATCGGCGACTAGTGGCAAGGTATTTCTTACGAATTGCTTAAAACGGAAACTCACTACAAAAAGCAGTGATTAAAATTCGAAGTGGAATTTGTATTCGTGACCGGAAAAAGGTGCTTCCGCTAGATATTCAATCATATCACAAGGAAAAATTTATTTCAATATACGAATAAGCATTACTGTCTTGCTAATTCTTAAGTTTAGATAAGATCAGTTAAAATTCGAATGTAATCTTTGTTTAACCGTTAACATAAACTTTAGCTAAGAGTCATCTAGTCCTTTTCTTTTCAATTAGCGAATATATGTAAGGTAAGCTATTTCTAACCTAACCGAAGAGATTTAAACTACAATTGAATCATTAGAAGCTTTAAGAGATAACAAAAAGCTAAACTGTTGAACCACGATTGCTTGGGTTTAACATCACCTTTTTTTCTACTTTATATTTTAACGCTTGTATTTAATCAATAATATGCTGATCATATGTCTGCATCGTCATTAAAACAACATAGTTTCCATACAAGCGATAAAAAGTATTCAATCATAATATTAGTGAGAAAAATACATTTTATAAGTTATCGATTCATTAGACCTAATTTTGCCTCAACTTGGTTCATATTTTACTCTAGCTTTAAGCTATCTGTGTATAAACATAGCTTTTCACACGAATACTGTTGACACAATAATATTGACACCATAATATCATACTTTAAGCCCTTAAAACGTTTCGGATTGAAATTTCTACGTTGATTAAATAAGTTTGATAATATGTGAGGAAGTTATAGCTGTTCACTCCGTATTATCTGATGCTTTATACGGTAAATTATGTTCCACTATTACGAATAAAACTCTATTACTCACCCAATTGAAACCCAATACTCCTATGCCGGCTATTAAAAATTCACCAATTATGGAACCAGACGACGAGGAAGACGGAAAATAGGCATGGAAGTGCGGTGATTGCCAGTGTGCTAAACCGGGTAATATAAGGTGTTCCAAATCATGTAAAACTGTTTTCCAATGTTCAGCTTGTTCGGGAATTTCTTTGGGAAGTGCATTGATCAATGAATAAGGCGTAATTGTAGGCAATACATTGCTAAAAACGTGAAGAAGAAGAAAAATAATTCCGAAATGTATAATATTTCTGGTTATCGCTTATCACACGTAAACTTACCGTTCTCGAATATTTTCTAAATATTTTATAAGAAATTCTATTGAAGCTTGAGCAAATTCTCGAAATTCATTGAAATCCATAATATTTTTAACAATATTTTAAATCTTTTTCTCAGATCTTTTAAGCCGTTAATTTATCTCTTAACCGTACGTTTGCTGTTACAATTCACAAGTGTGTTGTTATGATTTTCGAAAACCCCACTTGACTGGAAAACTTTTGGTCAGCAAAATTAAAGTTTTTTTTTTTTTTTTTAATATCGTCGAAGACGCTGCCAATGTCAATATAAAATTCATGTAAGATAGAGTTTTAAACAATTGCATTGTTTCGTTAACTTTTTTATTGTAAAGTTCCGAAAAATTGAATTTAAAAAAATCGATTAACAATATTATGCATTTTATCGATATCGATTGATCCATATTTCATACTGCATTCCAAATTTATGTAATCACGTCTTTCTTTCTTTTTTTTATTTAATTTATTAATTCAATTCTATTGTTTATTTGATTTAATATCTTAATTGTTGACACTATTGTTAGGTTTCATAAAAAGAAATGGTGTATGCATTTCGACGTCATTGTTATCAATGCCAATTTCTTTATTTAGCACCCTACGGGGTAGTAAGTAAAATATTCTTTTTTTAACGGAATGCATCATATTCAATGATTATGGGAACATTATTATTATTATGATTAATTATTTCAAATCACATTATTTAACATATTATTATTATTAACAATAATCTAATAACAAGGAAAAACATTTTATAAATTTGATGTGGTTTGTTGTAGAAAAAAAAGTAAAAATAAAAAAACAAAGCGCTGAATTTTTGATTGCATGACGGTTTAAAAAATTTGATGGAGACGTTAAAGCGTACTTATAGGCTTTAGTCCAAAATGTAAAACTTACATTCAGCAAATTTTTATGCGTGGCGTAATTTTAGGCATAAATTTAAAGCAAAGGTGAGCTGTTTTTGAAAAATGAATGCAACATTTTTACTGCATGCAGCACAAAATTTTGCTGCATAAAAAATGAATGCAACATTTTTTTTGTCTTCGACACTGCACAAAATTTTGCTGCATGTAAATTTTGCATTTTTGGTTTAAGCCTACGATAGGGGTTTCAAATTAGTTACCATATAGCAAAAAATATTATAGAAGTGTAGCAACACAGGGTGATATGTTCATTCATGTTAAAAGCTTTAACGTAAAAGAAAAAAAAATTAAAAAAAAACGAGCATTATTTATTTATTCTTCTTCTTTTTTATAAATGGTGGGTGTGTGGGCTAAGTTAATCGATCACAAATGACACTCTAAAAAAATAAAAAAAGGAAAATATGAGACCTCTACATATGAGGGCCTATTTTATAAGATCGTGTTTACTTACTATCCGATTTCTCCCAACCAATTTCATTATTTTCCTTGGAATTCTGCTCCATTAGCCAGTCATATAAAGATTAATAATACTCCAACAAGCAAGCTCTGAAGACTTAATTCTTCTTGACCCACCAATGCTTTAAAACCTCCTTAAAGCCTGCTGAGGAACCTAAAGACATAGGACTGAGTATTCATCCACATAATTCAATTTACAATCAATATACATAAGAGTTACCTTTGAATGATCCGAAATTTTTCCGGCATTCAAGAAGGAGAAAGGACATCGGGGTGGTGTCTGCAAAGGGCTTGATCGTAATTTTTCTGTCATAATAAATGAATAAATTTTCAATCAAAATCCCATTACTCAACCCCTTTTAGTAAGACCTCGAGCCTTTCACTGAACACTACCTATCTTTAACTTTCAATAACACAAAGTACGTGCGACATTGAAATTCGAAACACATTTGCAGGTAAGCTAAGTTCCTCAGAATATCTACCCATTATCGTATGATCCACGAGTAATATATACAGTGACAGAGGTGTCCCTTGGACCTAATTTAAGCAGATGTTTAGTACGCTTCCTATTTAATTTAAACAAGGCGAGTCTGTAAATAAAACAACAATCTTCCACAGTTTAGAATATTATTGTGTGGATTGGTATTCAGCGGAAGTGTGCCTGCTTTAGCAAGTTCAACTTCAGAGGAAAATTAAATCGGCAGCAGTAACTAGATACAGTGATTTCGTTGTTTCTTTTAAATAAAAAGCAACACCAATGTTTTATGTTTTATATTTCGTCAAACCACAATAATAGTAGATATATCGTTATATTTAATCAATTAAATTTTACGAATGTAGGGCAATATTTTTCAGGAACTGAGAGTACTGAGTTGATAGAGTAAGGGCCATTATTACAACATGCCGTTCAAATTTGGTTTAGTAAAAGGTAACTTTAGCTAAAGTGAGCTCTAAAGTCAATTTTAACTTTTTTTCGTTATTACAACCTGATGATAAAATAAAGTCACGTTATGACAGTGCTGGAGCAATGTCGATAACACTTTTTTGGTGTGTTTGCTCATTTTGTTTATATTTGAAGTTACCATATTGAGAATATTATATAAAAGTACGGCAAGTTCAAACATAAACTTAACTTTAAAAGTTAGTGGTAGGATTATTTTTCCTTTAGCATAACGTTCACTTCAACCTTATTGTTCACTTATAACAATGCCCGTAATAATGGCCCTAAGTACACGTTTTTTAACTTTCCATTCGTAATGAAAAAATTGTCAAGATTGTATTCTTCTTTATCATATAGTCAGTTAATTGCATGACAACCAACATACTTACTTTAGGTGTTGACGAAAGTACCTAAATTCATTATTTAAAAATTATATTGTGCCTAATTTCATTATTTAACCGTAGATCGAGCTTTGTATCAATCAATTTTTTCAATTTTTGAGACTATATACATAACTTTAATTCTAAATAGTTAGATGTCTGATATTTTTTGTAATTCGTTAGTATTGTTATCGCCATTATTTTAAACCAAATAAAAAAAAATATTTCAAACTGGTTTTAAAAATTCAAAAACTTCATAATTCTGGCTTTTGTATCATTTTTGATACATACGACTTTCCTAGGGATTCTTTGGTGTTATGTTTGAAATTTTTTTAAGTTTTCAAAGATTTTGTGAAGTTTTATCGTAAATAATACATTATTTATGCCATTGGAGAAGGAATTGAAAGTTAAGTGTTGGAAGACAATGAAAAGGTTGAATTATCTGTTCTTGATATTGATTGAAGTAGCCGTTTCGTTTTGAAACGCTTAGTGTCTCACAGATTTGTTGGGTTTGAAACGATCCTTATTCTGAACATGCTACTTTGAGTTTACGGTGACAGTACAGGGAACAGAATGCTGGCAACATGGGACTTTGCTTTTTAATGGCGAGTGCTTTTAAGCCACGTTGTCGGAATTTTTATTTTTGCAAATTTATCATCTGAACTGTAATTTGTCATAGCGCACTTAATAATCGATTTATTCTTAGTTATCCAGTTCACTGATTTCTTTTAATGATTTTCTTGAAGTACTGGAAACCGATAAAGATTAACAGTCATATGCATAAAAAGTTATTTTGGATTTATTTACAGTTTGTAAGCAAAAGTTAATAAAATTGTATTTATAAACATAAAATATTCTATTTAAAATTTATTGTAAGATTTAATCTACTATAAACTAAAAAATAAAATGAATGAGACCATAGATATTTCAAAACGTTATAGTAGCCTAGATAATGAGTAATCTTACTAGATGTGAGGCTTCGGTTAAAATCCCAGGTCAGACATCTCCCATAAAACGAAATTAAAAACATTTCTGCAGATTTCTGGGAAAAACTCTGTGAGTAAATAAAATTGTCATGGACAGTTTCTTTACACAAGTACAGTTAGAAGCTAAGTTGTAATCCTGACTGAAGTATTGTAATAACCAATTATGTATGTAACAGGTGATGATATTGAAATGATTGCCGTTCTCGGGGAAAAATAAATGTTTTCGTATTTTTTTTTTAACAATTTCACTTTTTATTCAAGTTTTATTAATCATTTTTTGTTTGTTTTTAAATATTTTTTCTTATGACTTTTAAATAGTTTAAATTTTTTGTTTTTTTTTCTTTATAATTTCTATTACGTACTTACAAGTTATATAAACATGACATCACTTTTCATTATAATTGTAATTTTATATTTTATTTTCTTTTTTTTTCTTTTTTGTTTATTAATTTTCTTTTTTCTGTTTTTTTTTTAATTGTTGATATTTTCTAATTGTATAAAGCGGATATATTTTAAGGTATTTTTTAATTATTAAATACTTGATGTTTTTGTTATTTTAGTTGTTATTTGTTTTCAGATAATAAATAACTTCTATTTAAATTTATCATTTTCTATGCTTAGAATAATTATAAAATAAAAACTGACTGAAATACAATACAAATAATACAATTAATAATAATAATAATAATAATAATAATAATAATAATAATAATAATATAATTAATTAATTACAATAACTATACAATTTATTTTTTACAATATTTACAGTAACAAATTTATTAAAAAGAAAAATTAAGTAATAGAGAGAGAGAGAGAGAGAAGAGAGAGAATGAAACAATCATTTTAAAATTTTTGAAATCAAAAGTGTTTTATAAAACAAATTGATTTTCTTTTTTAAAGTCGATTGCTACCGACTTCTTTGCGATAAACATATTCATTTTTTTGTTATTGTTGTTATTAGTTTTATTTTTATACTATTCCTTTTCGCTTCACCAGGGTAAGCAAAAGCATCCCCTAGCCCATATTCTTATCAATTAACTGTTTTGTTTCGGTTTCATTAATTAAGGCAGACTATAAAATGATTGGCAATTGTCATTGCCTACATGATACCGCGATACGACTTTTTAACGAATTTTAGGACATCCATTCCGGAAAGTCAGGTATGAAGGAATGCTACGGTGCACCTCGCAAGGGCCTCTTTACAAATTTACACCGCTGGCTCCAAGCTGGAGGGGACCGTTGGATGTGGAATTTGTTCGGAATCAAACGGAATATCCTGGTCTATAAGGCTACCAATTCGCTGCAGCGTCCTTCAATCGGAATTGTAGGCAATAGGGCTGCGGCGAAAATTGTTTGTGGACGAAAATGTTCATACTTTCCGATAGCACGAAGCGGCTATCAGGGTATTTTGTTCAAAATGGTACCTAAGTAACGGTGATATTCGATTGCCTTAACGAGGTAGCGAATCGATATGATGTTTGTATCACAGAGCGGATGAAAAGGTCAGAAAGAGCATGAGCATCGAACTCTCTGATGAATTCTCGACATTAGGGACCCTTCGGGTACCTGCAAGCTTACAAATGACTATGCAATTATGGACCTTGTCAACAGTAGATTCGGACACAGACAGAACGGTGCTGAAAGTCTGGCCAAGGCTGGATAAAGTGCGCGTGGCAACTCTGCTTAAACTTCAAAGAAGCAGGCTCAGCATAATAGGGGTTATGATTACGGGGCATGGTGTGTAATAGGAACTTTCGCATTCGAGGCATTCATTGTCTTAGATCACCATGCCAAAAGATTTCTGGAGATGCTGTGGAGATGAGGAGGAGGATGAGACTGTTCTTTACCGACTGTGGACATTCTCGGCACTTGGTCGGAGAAGGAAAAGGCACCTGAGTGCTTATTACATCAAGGATCTGGATGAACTGTCATGCTGGGGGAGAATGTGAAATTTTGATATCCCAGTCAACAATGATGACAAATGGTCGAAAAACTTCTCATTGCAATTTTATTCTACTCTAGGAGTTTTAGCCACATGACTTCTGAATAGAATCGCCGGAGAAATATTAAAATTTTT
>QOCX01002173.1:8407-23062 GCA_005959815.1 Sarcophaga bullata | reverse complement strand
TGCAGCTATGACAGCCAGGCAGCATCCTAAAAGGTATTTGCTTAAGTGCCAAATAAATTCATTGCACACACTCTCGACACATTGTAATTCAAAAGCTCTTGAGGGTTTCACTTTGAATTTAAGCAAATCGATGAGAGAAAGCAAATTCAAGAAGACACTGAAGTACTTTGAAACAATTTAAAGGAAATTTTCTCCATATTATCTAATGATTGTTCACAGTATTGTGGGTGTTAACATCACCTTAAGTTCCTTATAAGCGAGAGATTTTCAATATTTCTCAGCGTGTTGTTTTTAAATGTTTACAACTTAAAATTAAAATACCTGAAATAGATGATGGACAAATAGTTCGCATGTAGAAGTATCAAAGTCAGCTTACTTGTATAAGGCAGCTAAGACAGCTAAGGATATGCAGTCGCTGTACTCTAGTGAGTCTACTAGTGAGTTGGCTTATTAGACGTAAGGCCCTAGGTCAAACCGAAATTTTAATATTTCCTTCGGCGGCTTCCGACAGATTTTTGAGTAACTTTTCAAGACAATTTTATTTACTCTCAGCAGATTTCTGGCAAAAACTCTGAAACTGAAAAAAATTGCCATGAAAAGTTTCTCAAGAACCTGTAGTTCGTAATCGGCCTCAAACTGTACGTCCCGCTATTCATGCATAAAATTAACACACACAACATAAGTGGTTTGAGAAATTAGGTCGTAATCCTGAACGATTGGCTCTAATGACCGACTACGTATGTATGAACGTATTCTTGGAACCTGTGGAGCATTAAAACACCCCAGAAATAAATACCTGGGATGCGGGGAATTTCCATTATTGACACCAAGCAGCATGCTGGAGTCTATTAGAACAATAGGCTTGAAGGAGACAATGTAGGGATACTTTAAAGATCGTATGGTCACAGAACTGAGAATATTGAAGAGAGAAAATTAAAAATAAAGAAATTTTACTTTTAATTTACGTCTCGTTTCGAAAGGATCCTATTACTAGTTGTGTCACTAATGGCATATCCTTTGATACTCAAATCAGAACACAAGCTTTCATAATCTTTTGTATTTCAATCCTGAAGGGATTGATCAACAATCATGGCTATTCAAGTCTTTCTAAAAGAATAAACGAAAGCCTAACCGTTTTGACTGTTATGTCCACATAATATCGTTGGAGTATTTATAGACGATAGGATGCACAAAGAAAGTTCAGGCTACAGAAACTATTTCTAAATGCTTTGAGTAGCTATCTTCAAAGCACTATAATTAAATTGGCCATCATAACTAATTCTGTAATTAATTATTCCACTTGTTTATATTAAATTTCTGCTAACATTGAAATGTTACTCAAATCTATATATTTTGAAGTTCCTTAATTTTTTGTTTTTCACTTCTGATCTCAACATACGAAACATTAGTAATGTTTTCTAATGGCTTGTATTTTTATTATAAATATCACATACAATATATTGTTTATCTACGCGTTAATAAAATGTCTTCAGAGTTCAATTATGTTTTATTATTTTTATTTTATTTTCTCTTTTTTATTGTCCATGACATTTATTACGCTGGCAGGCACTATAGCATTGCACTTTTACAATTTTTTATCTTTTTTTTCGATTTTCTTTCTTGTATTTCATGTTTATTTGTTGTATTGATTTTTTCATTATCTGTCTTATTTATTTTATTTTTGTTTCTTTTTCTTTTTTAAGTCTTTTTTTTTTGAACAATTATTAACGATAAAGTTTTACTTCTTGGTAAGGATATCGTCTTCATAACATGGTTTCACTTGAAAGATTTTGTTCAGGGAATTTAAATTGCTTGGTTGTTGTTGTTGTTGTTTTTTTTTTCTTGCTCATTATTTTGGCGTCTCTTCTATAGATTTTGTCTGCACAGAAATGTTTGTTGAGTTCTTAATAATCAGTTCTTAATATCAGTTTGTACACAATACTGGGATGATAGCATAGGCTTTTGGTATTCAAAATAAGTATCGTGGTATTCATAAGAGAAGCGTGTTAGATTGTAATCAATAAATATCAGATGGACTATCTATTGGTTTAGGTTTCAGCCATGGATTACTTTAAATCTAGCAAGATTTCATTCTATTCTGTCACACAATTCCGAAATTTATCTCCACTGAACGTAATGAATCGATTTACACTTGAGCAATGTTGTGATTTTGTTAGAATTTTTTTCAGAAACAAAGACAATTCATCTGAAATTGCACTAAAATATCGTACAGAGAAGGACCAACAGTGTCCGGTAAACGCAATTTTATGGCTAAAGTTCGTGGAACTGGTCTCATTGCAAATACGTTAAGATGTAAGCAGTGGATGAGCGTATGCATGAGAATCCATCAACTTCAATTCATCATCGTTCTTGAGAATTGAACATATCACGCCCACGTTAACGTCGAATTTTGTGTAAAGATCTCAGTACGCACGCCATAAAGGGTTGAAGCCGCATGACCTTTCGCTTTGCTTTCGCTTAGCTAGATGGGACAATAAGAAACTGCATGATACATGATATTCTTTTCGCATGAAGCTCATTTTCATCTTGATGGCTACGTTACTGCTTGGTGGACTTGTGCGGTGCAACCATTATGGTCCAGGGGAGGCACCGTTGGACTATTTTCACTGAGACGCTGTTAAAGAAACCGAAGACAATTTAAACGAAAACATTCCTGATAATTTTTCAGAAGAAATCAACTGAGAGAAAGCCGGGGTTTGAACCATGACCTCATGTCTAATAAGTCAACGCACTACTTACTAGACAACGGCAACTTCAAATCAAAGACTTTTAAACTAATATTGCCTGATGTACTGTACTTTATATGGCAGAAGTGCTATTAGTCTGCCTGATTAAGATTTACAATGTCAGTTGTATGAAGCAAACACTAATCAACAACAAAATCTCTAGACAGTCTGTAACGTATTTTTGTCTCTTCTTTAATGAGAGAAGCAATAGAATTTTGCATGCTTCTTATCCTGTTTTTGTAATTGCTTTAGAAAGAGAAAATTTTACAAGCACATAAACGCATAAAATTCCATAAAAGTTTTCCCTGAAAAACTTTTAAAACCCCAGAATATGAAAGAAACTATTTATCTTCGCTTCATAATTATTTCCTCGAATTATTCCTTTGCCAAAAACAGGTCTTTCGCAAACGGGGATTGTCGTTAAGATAAAAAAAATGTAAACACTTTGCGGGAAAATGGAATAAAGACAATAACAACAAGCAATGCTCAAAAAAAAAAGAAAATAAACGAAACAATTCACAGTCAAGTGTCTATATCCGTTGAAATAACGCGCTTTTGTTTCCGTTCTTTTCTTTGGTATCCTTCCGCTTATGTTGCCTGCCGTTGCCATTGCCGTTGCCATTGCCATTGCTTTACGGTGTTACAGTGTTGTAAGCCGTGGCTTGTTGTTACTATTGTTGGGTTTTTCGTTATGCTGAATGCTATTTCTTTTTTTTTTCTACTTTTTTTTTACTGTTTTTGGGCTTTTATTTTTTAATCCACACAAAATATAAACATTCACACTTATTCAGTGCAACTGTGTTGTGTGCAGTCGAAAGGAAAAACACTTCACAGTATACAATGAAACAACAACATTTCATACAACAGCACTTCAATACAACAACTGCAAACAAAATATGAAATTGCCAAGAAAGAGATTCAATGATTAACGGGCCAGAAAGCAATAGGAAACGGTTAAAGATTTTGAAAACCAAAAAACAAAAACAAAAACGAAATTTTTAAATTGCAATTTTACAAAATCTAACTCAAGAGGTATTTTTGAATGTGACAACTGCAGCTTTTTTTTTTCAACGATTTAAAAAAGATTTAAGCGGAAAATATATCAGGTTTGAAACACTTGAGCGAAACATGAAAAATATTTCTTTTGTCGACTTCATTTCAGCAGATTTTTGGCCAAAAACTCTAAAAGTAAATAAAATTGCCATGAAATTTTACTCAAAGTCGACTTTGAACCGTAGATCCCGCCAATGAGAAGATAGGTCGTAGTCCTGACTGATTTGCAATATACAACCAATTATGTATGCAAACCGTCAATCCATATTTTGGGTTTCTTCAGTCTACTGGAGTTATTATTAATCGCTTACTCAGAGTTTTAAAATTTTTTGTATCTCAAGTCTCTGCATAGCACTATGCGACTGCCAATAAAAATATTAAAATTTTTATATTAATCGAGGACTGCGCTCACTTTCACATATCGGCTCCTATGGATCTCTGCATAAGAGGTTACACAGGAAATAAATAAAATTCTAAAGCCACATGTAACATGTAGCACTTGTAAGAGAGCACATAGGATACATTAGTTTTCTAGTTTAGCAGGTAGTTGTTGACTTAATAAGCAAAATCTCTTGATTCAAATACCAGAGATCTTGTACAAAACGAACTAAGAAAAGGGAGACTCTGGCAAAGATTCTGTGATCAAATAAAATTACCAACGAAAAGTTTCTCAAATCAATTGTTCGAAATGAATGTTAAACTATAGGTCCAGATACTTATGAATAGAATTAACACACCTAACATGGGTGGTGTGAGAAACTTGTTTGTTATTCTGACTAAGGGGTTGTGTTGACCAATTAACGAAGGCTTTGCATGGAGTATTAAATTATTTTATGCCCAGTCGTTGGCTAGTACATCTTCATTTTTAGGATGATTGATTTTATTCATAAGTAGTGTGATCGCCGTAGTCTAGTAGGTAATGTGTTGGCTTATTAGACAAAAAACTAGGGTTCGAATTCCCCGGTCAGACATCAAAAAAGAAAATTATGAAAAAATATTTCTTCGGCGATTTAATCTCAGCAGATTTTTAGCAAAAACTCTGAGAGTAAATAAAATTGCCATGAAAAGTTTCTCAAAAATCTGTCGTTCGGAAAAGTAACACAGACAACATAAGCGGTGTGGGGCTGACTGAAGTGTTGTAATGGCCAATTATGTTTGTAGTGCGATCATATCCAAATGACAGATTTGAAATGGTTTTTCTGTGTCAATGAATTGAGTTTTCTCAGAATTCTTGGTCAGAAGATTAGTGAGAAGCTAGCTCTTGCCTTGAAGATATCAAAGTTGAGGTTTTAACTCGAAGTTTTGAAGTAAGAACCAATATTATGCCCAATAGACTATTGCTATGAATTTTCATTATATTCAGAAAGTTCTTTACCTACAGTAGTATCATAGTTAGGAATTTCTAATATTGCTGGAAATCAGAATTCGAACAGTAGGTTTGATATCTATCACTTAAAGTAAATGTAAATGTAACTTTATACGTACAAAACTTCTTGATTACAGTGCTTGTATATATAAAGACGAGATTTAGGGTCATTATTACAACTTGCCGTCAACTAAAGGAAAGATTTTAACTGGCAGATAAATTGTTTTTTGTTATCATAAGTGGCCATTAAGATAGAAGTAAGCGTTAAGCTAAAGGGAGGATCATCCTACCTGAACTTGCCATATTATCCATTATCTTAATATGGCAACTTGTAATATAAACAAAATGAGCAAATACAACAAAAAAAAAAGAAGGCAGTCGTTGCCGCAGCGTTTAAAAAAAGTTCTTTAAGTGAACAGTTTTATCGGCATTGCTCCGACAATGCCATATTTTTGAAAATGCTAACTTTATTTTATCTGTAAGTTGTAATAACGAAAATAAGTTAAAGGTAACTTTAGTGTTCCTTTCGGCTAAAGATACCTTTAACTAAACCCAAGTTTAACGGCAAGTTGTAATAATGGCCCTTGGAAAGTGTGTTCAAATTATTTTAAAAAAATTTGCTTATGAAATGGTGTCAGCTCCATGTGGTGCTCTTGTAAAATTGTCAGCTTCAGGTCATGTAAATACATACAATCAACCATACTTAAATTCATTATTTAAATCCCTCTCTCCTTTTCCAAGAATCTATTTTGTTTATTGTTATTTATTTTATTTACATTGCTTTTCTCTTTTATCTGTTATGTTTCATAGCGTTTATAAAGAAAAGAAACATACACTTGGGTTTAAAGCAATTGTTTCTCCTACTTTTTCTCCTCCCGTTCATTTTTCACACTTGCTTTCGGTGTGAAATTTGTAGTGCCGAAACATAAACAAAACCGTAAACAAGAGTAAGCCAGAGTAATAATAATAATAACAGCAGCAGAAAAGCATAATTTTTTTCACATTTATTTGTAATGCTGCCATACAGAGCATTAGACGCCAGAAGTCAGGGCAAACAATATAATCAACATTATGAAGTAGAGCATAGTACTGTTCCAGTACTATAGGCCAACCAATTTAAGGTATTAAAAGCCAGGAGGTGAAGAAGTCATTTTTATTTTGAACGCTGGTAGTTATGATGCAAGATTGGTAGAAATCATAAAAGAGAATATTTCTTTGCCAGTTGCAGTATTGGACTAAACATTTGAAAATAATGTCTGAATTTTGGGTAACAGTTAATCTGAGAACTAAAAAAATTGCCACGAAAAATTCTCAAAAGTATGTCTTTTAGAGTCGACTTTAAACTGTAGATCCCGTTAGTCATGTATAAAATTAACACACACAACATGGTCGTGTGAGAAACTAGATTGCAGTCCTGACTAAAGGTTGTAATAACAATTATGAGTCTTTGTATTATTTCCTTTAAAAAGTCTTAGATTTTTGTCAAAAATAAAATATTTGAGAAGATTTTATTAAGGCAGAACATAAACTTGAAATATGAGGTGAGGGGATTTCTGACTTGAGTTTTTATTATCAATCTATCCCGTATATAGTGAATCTTTTCAGAAAATATTTGTTCCTTGTAGAAAATAAAAAAATATCAAGTCAATTATCCTCACTGTTGTATTTTTGTTATCTCTACACTAAATTGCTTAAAATCACGCTTTAAGTTCATTGACTTTCAATACGCTTGACTACACAATTCTTCTATCATGTACCTTTTAATTATTTAATAAATATTTGCAAAATTTACTAAAGAAATAAAGAATTTAAGAAAAAAGAAGACTTTAAAAAAAAAAAAAAAGTTCAAATACACTGTTTTGCCTTCGCATACAATGTTTTCCTACCATTATTCTGTTGTACGTTATATGTTTAAAGAGAAAACATCATGATTTATTAAGACAATTAACTTGTTTTAACTGTATAACCAGATATTGTTGCTATAACTACGATCTCCGGCATAAACAAAAGCCATAGAATTAAAACAAAACCACTGCTACTACTACTACTATTACACCCCGTAAGCATTTTGCTTAACATTTCTGATTTTTCTTACAAGCGTAACTATGTTTAGACGACACAATGGCAGGCGATACTTTTTGATGTTGAAAAAATCAAATTCCGTCAATATAAAATCTTCAGAATAACAATTACGTATTAAACCTACTCACACAAAATTCGAATCTGTTGTATAGGGTGGGTAATTTAAAAGTTTTAATTTAAAAGTGCAATAAAACAAAAATGATTTTAAATTTTTCAAAATGTATTCTTTTTGTTGTGAAGTACAATTGTTTCGGGCTAGAAGTGCAATATTATTTCATTCATATGGCTCCTGTGGTGGCCCACCGTACTTCAATCAATCGAACCAATTTTCGTGCACTTTTTCGAAAATGTGGGGTCGTATCTCCTTAATGGCATCACGAATGTTAGCTTTCAATGCTCAATTGTCTCTGGTTTTTTAACATAACACTTTTCTTCAACGGTGCCTCATGACAATAGTCCAATGGTGTAGTATCACAGGTTATTGGAGGACATCACCATTTCGGATATTTAAACGACCAGCAAACATTTGACGCTAAAAATCGTTTGTGGCATGAGATGTGCGGTTAGTCGTAACATTCTGTTGCATCAAACATCGTTCACGTCAATACCATGAAGACCATGAAGACAGACATACATACATAATTGGCCATTAAAAACCTTCAGTCAGGATTACGGCCTAGCTTCTCACAACACTTATGTTGTGTATGTTAATTTTATACATGAGTGGCGGGACCTACAGTTTAAAGTCGACTCCAAACGACAGATTTTTTGAGAAAATTTTCATGGAAATTTTATTAACTCTCAGAGTTTTTGCCAGAAATCTGCTGAGAGAAAGGCGCCGAAGAAATAGTTTTTTTCATACTTTGTTTTTGATGACTGACCGAGGATTTGAACCATGGCCTTTCGTCTAATAAGCCAAAAAAATTAGTTATCATGGAGCGATAGGGGTCTCCATTTATTTTCAAAGCAATATGGGCCAATGATGCCTCCGGCACACAAGCTGCACCAAACAGTCACTTCTAATGGGTGCATTGGCTGCTGTAAGACCATGAGTGGGTTTTCTGAATACCAAATACGGCATTTTTACCAAGATGAAAATGAGTTTCATTAGAAAAGATTCAAAATCAACTTCATTGTGGAGTTTCTCGTTTACCCATCTATTCTAATAAATCCCAATCTTGCCTAGGCGTGAATCGATTCATTACGTTCAGTGGAGATAATTTTCTGAATTTTGTGACCAAGAAAGCTTGACATAAGTATTGCCAGATTCAAAATAACCGATGGTTTAAAATTAAACCGCTCACCCTACAGATCGGGTTGTGCTTTCATCAGGCGATCCAATTTTAAACCACAGTAGGGAACCCTTTCAATTCCATCGAATATACAGCACAAACACAGGACAAACTTAATTTCACACGTTTTGGGTCAACGTTGCCGTATGACTTATTGAAACTGATAATCTTTCAGAAATTGGTGGATTTTGCTGCAATTCAGCAGGGATTCATAGATGAACGTTCGGTCTTGAGAAATTGTGTTCCAAACACCAATGCCTCTAATTCATTGAACGTATTTCAACTTGAGTTACTTTATTGCTTAGAAATTTATTTTTCTCCACAAATAGTTACGTCTAGAAGATCCGATAAGAAATGTTGTACCAAATGTTTCCGGCCTGTCTATAATGTATGTGTGGTGCGGTGAAATATTATGGAAAATATTTTCTTTTTTCTTTTTTTATTTGATTACACTGTTTAAAGTCTATTCAACTTTTAACACATGCATATTGTTCTAATTTCTATGCCGAAGTCTAGTGTGAAATAGAGAGAGAGAGGAAGAAGTGTGAAATAGAGAGAGAGAGAGAGAGAGAGAGAAGTAGAGAGAGAGAGAGAGAGTGAGTGAGAGAGATAGAGAAGTAGAGTGTATAAGTTTGCCAATTTAATTTTTGTTTATTTTAAACTCAACTCAGAGAAATTAGTTACACTTGAATGAATAGCGAACATATGGGCAAATGCCTTTGCTAACACACATATTATTTTGGCCATATTATATACGAGATCTAATACGAACACACTTACTTACGTGTATATGGCCACTCAAACACATAGAGAATTTTAAAAGTAATCAATGATTTTCTTCATTGGATTTATGCTTGACGTTTTTATTGGCTAGTTTGGGAAGTAAATCTTTGTTCTCCTTATATTTTGCAATATAAGCAATGTGATTGGAATGTATTGTTGTGAATTTAAAGGAATCAATACATAAGAGTACGACTTTCATAGAAATCTATGTGTGAAATAGTATTCGGTTGGATCATGTGGTTGCTCAGCAAGAATTCTCGAGAGGTAATGTTTAGTTATGCCAGCCGAAATGTGCAATTCACGATGTGCTGTAGAAACCAGGTACCATCTAAGGGGAGACGTACAACAATTCAGGAGAAGCTTAGCTGTGTCCTTCTTTTCTGCTACATTAATGCAATGACAATGATCGTAATTCTTATTCATATTCCAGTGTCAGTTTCAAATAGAATACAATCTACTTCCACTGTGACTTATGAATGATCTAGTACTTCCTATGAGATATTCGGCGATAAGACTTCAGATTAAAATTGTCGTTTAAACATCCTCTACTAGGACGTCACTAGGACATCGGTACTAGACAGTATGAGCGAAAGAATCCTAAGCTTTATCGAACTGTTCTACTACGATTGCAACTTCAACTGTAAAGTTTTCCGATTATTTAAAGTTGAAAGCAAAATAACTGGTTGAGAAGAGTGTAACTGCTTTTTTAATTTAAAATTAATGATTTGATAATGGTGTCGTCGTAGTCTAGTAGGCAGTGTATTAGTTTATTAGACGTGAGGCCATGATTCAAACCCCCTCAAGACAGACATCTCCAACAAAACGAAATACGAGAAAATATTTCTGCGGAGATTTCCTCACAATAGATTTTTGGCAGAACCTCTCAGGGTCAATAAAATTGGCATGAAAAAGATTCACAAAAATCTGTTGTTCGAAGTCACGTTGATACTGTAGGTCCTGTCACTCATGTATAAAACTAATACACGCAACAGAAGTGGTATAAAAAAATAGGTTGTAATCCTAACTAAAAGGTTGGCCAATCATGTATGTGTGTGTGATTTGATAAAACTACTTACTTTGACAATCAATTTGAAAGAGGAATGTTACATCTTGATTGGTGGCATACAGTAAAGAATCTAATTTTATTAGTCAAACAGTTCTGATTGCTTTAAATATTTTGTTCAGAAACCTGTTGCTTCCAATAAAATTTACTATTCGATGTACTTGAAGTAAAGTAACATAATTGCGCCACTTGTTTCCAAAAAGAGCGATGAGCAAAATTTTTTAATGATCCTTTAATATGAATGTAGAGTATTCACAGGCAATAGCTTGTGTCCAATAAATCCAGTTTCGATGGAGCTGTAGATACGTTCCTTTGTTGTAAAACCTTAAATAGAGAACCTATACTTTAAACCCATGCCTTTGATTTTGCAAACAATCTTTATACGAATATTTTCTTAACAACTCGCGCAAATGTACTTAAAAAATTTTATGGCCCAGTGAACATGTGTACATTGTACACGAGAAGGAACTTGAAGAAAACTTCATGAGTAAAGAGTTCTTCGATTTCTAGTTGTTTTCTTCAAAATTTGGTGAACATTGTTCATTTTTTTCTTTAAATTTCAAATAAATTATTTACCTACCGTATCTGTATAAAAAGAATCAAAAAAAAAAACTCATGATGTAAGAAAAATAGAAGACAGACCGTATATCAATGTTTAGACCAGAGTATTAAAGGTGCCAAAACATGCAAAAACTTAAACATGATTTCTAGGTATTTATAACAGCATAAGTGGTAGCATATAACATAAGGTTTTTCATTTTTAATTGTAGAAAATAATCTTTATCATCAAAATTTAATAATTTTTGTATCTTATTTTTCATTTTCTTTGCAGGTATGTCTCTTACTTTAATTGTGAATCAAAGTAAAGGTAATTTAATCATTTATTTATTTGTTACAATTCAATTTCAAATTATATTCTAAACATTATGAGCATAGTTATGAGCGTCGTCTTCCAATTGCGAACCAGAATTTCCGGGTGGAGTCTTACTGACATCCTCTCATTGAAAGAATATCATGTCTTACTGAACTAATGTAATGTAAGCAGTATTATTAGTTTACCTTAAAGGAGCATATATCCTCCTTCAAATGTGCTTTCGAACTTATTACATAAATGAATAAGCTTAAGTTAGGTTAGGTTAGGTCGGAGTGGTAGCTTCTGATATGAAAAAGCTCACTTGAGCACGCATAGCTTCCCGTTGTGACGCCACAGGTAAACGCAGTCCCTGTACTGAGCAAGTCCTACCAAAGCTAGGGAAGAGGAAGAAGTTGGTCAGCACAAGGGCTGCACATGTAAACGATAGGACTTGAGTGGAACTGGCATCCCCACTTGCGAGCAAAAGACGTTTTGGGACAGCTCTACACATTGGGAAGAGGACAAATCGATATAACAGCCTGTTTTAGACTTAGGCTTCTTAGGGCACATCTCTTCCAAGTCAAATCAGAGATAAATTCAGTTAAAATTATTAATACTGGATACATAACGTGATAAGTACAGATATCTGGTATCAAGGCTAAAAGAACTGCAGCTCTGGCCTACGCTAGCGGGGTAAAAGAACCTAAGGCCCTCTTTCTATTAGCAGGAATACATTACTGTAAGGATGTTATTGCACGATATAAATGTACGTATGTCCACAATACACACATACATACGTACATAGATAATTGGTCATTACAAGCCTACCTAGCTTCTCACACCACTTACGTTGTGTGTGTTAATTTTATACATGAGTGGCGTAATCTACAGTTTAAAGTCGACTCCGAACGACAGATTTTTGAGAAATTTTTCATGGTAATTTCATTTCCTCTCAGGATTATTCCCAGAAATCTGTTGAAGTCGCCGAAGAAATTTTTTTAATACTTCGTTTGAACCTTGTCCTCATATCTAATAAGCCAACACCCTACCTACTAGATTACGACAACTATCCACAATACGACAGTATAATGTTGAATTGGAAATTATTCTAGGAGCATACTTTCAAGATGTTCTGTAATTCAACAGCACTTTGCAAACTTGTCCACAATCTTACCCTCTATACATAATTCTTCTTTAAATGCTATTATAATCAAATAAGGTCATCGGAATCACTTTGAATTAAAATTCTCAAAAGTTTTTTAATGCAATCGAAGTGCATCGTAGTTCGCCTTAAGACATGATATTTTTATTATTTTTAATCTCATGATACAATATGGCAACAATACTAGCCCTTAATATTCTTAAGCATTAATACACTCTTTCAAACATCTGCTCGATACCCATGCATTTTCTTTTATTTCTCTTTTAAGGGAATTTTAAATTTATTTAAGTCAGTCCACATTCGTACTCGTATGTGTGCATGTGTGTTTTCGCTACTGTGTGAAAATTACTTTTACCCTGCGGGCCAACAACGTTAACTTACTTCCTTTATTTTACGTCTCGACTCCCTTTTTTTTTTGTTGCTGTTGTTTTTCTTTTTTAATTCTATTTTTCTTTTATTCCCTCCCTCCCGCTCCCTCCGCTACTCTCTCTCTATTAAGTGTCCATGAAAGAAAAACAGGGAAAGAGAAAATACATAGAGTGACGGACATGTAAAAACGTGTAAATTTCGAATATCCTTAGGGAGAATGATTTACAAGTAAAATAAACAACAAAATAAAAATGTTTAAAGCAGTCAAGAAATTTGTTTACGAAAATATCACTTTAATTTCAATGGAAGAAGAGTTTATTGTTTAGAGAATATCAAGTTAAAATATTGGATTTTACTAATCAATACATACTTTGCTATCTACATGCAGCTCAATATATTTACATTTTTAAGTAGATAGGTCCGCTACCTTACTTTACCTCACCTACTTACTTAATTGATCATTAACAAACCTTCAGTCATTCGATTCGATTGTTGTTGTAGGCGATTCGAAACGATACAGAACTTTTTGTGTCATTGTCCAGCTTGCGTATGGCCGCAATTCCAATATTTTAGGGATACACTCTACCAGACATATCACATCTCAGAGGAATAGACTGCAAAAAGTCAAGGAAGTTTATACCCGATACAGACTTCTTTTAGAGAGTAAGATGGTATTTCTAATGGTGAGTGACAACAATCCTAAATGAATAGCAATTGCAATAAGATCGCGATCCTTGGTTGGTATCCTATCCTCCAACCTACTTTACCTATCTACCTTGTAGATGAAAGTTAATTTTATCGTCAAATATTCCATACGTTGGTCTAAGCTGAACAGCCTTTTATCAAATGTGTTTCGAAAGCCTTGCATAGCGCAGCTCCACTTGATTTTGTTTTGTAGACAAACTCTGTGGTAAATATACCACATACGTTGCTGCTTGTGTATCTTCTATACTTGAAACGAGTAGAAATATATCGCCAGCAAATCGAGGCTCTCGACTTGTTAATCCCCCAAGTAATTTATCACTTCTTAGCAGTTTCTGATTTCAAGATGAAATCTTGAGTGCCAGATGATAGCAGGAGTGACAACAGGAATCTTAATTAGACACGAGATACTGTCAATACTGTCAATACTTATGTCATTCTATACCGTCACAAAACTATCTCACAATTATTATCACCACTAAACATAATGAATCGATTTATGCTCAAGCGACGTTGGGATTTATTAGAAATTTCTTCCCAAAACTATGGCAATTGGTCGGAAATTGTACGAAAATATCATACAAAACTTGGAACAATGTTATGTAAATGCAAGTTTTGCGGTAAATGCAAGTTTATTACTAAAGTTCGTGAAACTTTTTTCATTATTGATGCGCCAAAATGTAAGTGTGTTCTTACAGTGCATACGTCCGAAAATATCGAAGCTGTGGCGGGGAGTGTGATTCGCCATAGTTCACAAGAACTGAACATTACGCTCACCAGTTTACGTTGAATTTTGCAAAAAGCTATGACTGAGAAAGTGCATGAGGAGAATCCATCAACATCAGCTAGACTCACACGTAATCATACAGAAGCCAATGCACTTCTTACAAGTGACTGGTTGATGCGACTTGTGAAGTGAAGGCATCGTTGGCTCATATTTCTGTGAAATTGAGGACGGCACAACCATTACATCATGAAAACCGATTTTTTTGTACCCGCTCTTCATGGTATTGATGTGAGCGATGTTTAGTTTCAACATGATAGTGCAATTTGATGCACACCTTATGCCACAAATGACTTATTGCCTCAAACGTTTGATGGCCATTTAAGTAGCCAGAATGATGATGTCAATTTGCTGCCAGAAAGCTGTGATTTGACACCGTTGAACTATTTTCAGTGGAAC
>QOCX01002172.1:6483-16988 GCA_005959815.1 Sarcophaga bullata | reverse complement strand
GATGACTTGCGCTTTTGTAGATGGCTTGAATTTTTGCCTCCGACTTGCATTTTTTTTTTGTCGATAACTTGCAGTTTCTTAGTCGATGACTTGCATTTTTTTGGCCGATAATTTGCACTTTTTTTGGCCGATGACTTGTTTTTGTATTTGTATGGATTTTTTCATTACCATTGTTTGTATTTTCTGTTAAACACTTAACATTGCTTTGTTAACTTTAACCTTGGCTGCGTAATATTTTTTGGTTTTTGTCTTTGCTAGTTAAATTCGTATTTATCTTCACACACATGCTAGAGATTGGTATCCTCAAGGCCAAAAACGTATTGCTAGACTCGTTCTGACATATAGAAACTAGGAAATAAGAAAAATGATGATGTAAAGTCGTAATGAGTGCTTAAAAGGTCCTTATGATCCTCTTATAAACTTCAGAAGTAAACATATGATCTACTAAGCAACGCCACTTGGTCTTGATAGACTTTTCAATAACGCTGCTCATCTCAAAATTTTAAATTAAAAAAAAAAAAACGAAAAAAACTTTAAATTGACGATCCTTATCGTGTTTATTAAAACTAAAATAATTGTTCTTGTTTTGGGGCTGGCAAACAACACACACACACACACACACACACACACAAGTTTTTTATTTTTATCGCACAAATGCTGTGCATGTACCTGTCTGTACGTACCTTCATAAACGGTGTACTTGCAAAAACTCGAGTGTGTATGCCTGGGTAAGTTAAACAAATTGAACGTTTTATCCAATCCCATAAACATTTTGTACAATTTGTTATTGCCTCTCTTTTTATCTCTCTCTCTCTTTCTCTCTCTTAAACGCTTTTGCTTGCTTTTGTTTTAAACTTTTTTAGGTTTTTTTTCTTTGGTTATCTTTTGTTTTTACTGCTGCTTCTCTAAATAATTTTACGAGATAAGGAGCCAGAGTAATAGCTTTACATACGTAGGTACGTACGTACGTACATTCGCTTGCCACATTTTGTTGAATTCAACAATATGTTATTAGTTGGAATTGAATTTTCTTTTGCACCATCTCGCATCGCACATCTCACAATCTTATAAACAAAACTGAAACTAAAGAAAATTGCATAAGTTTTCCTCAATTTGTTGTTGGTTTTTCCTGTTTTTTTTTTGTTGTTTTTTGTGGTAAAAGTATGAAAAGTTATTTTTACGATTTCTTTCTTTTTGTTTTTTTTTTCATAAAAGATTTGTTTAACATTTTGACAAGATAACAACCGGCATTATGTTGGCAACTTGAAGGTAAAAAACCACAAAAAAAAAAGAAGAGAAAAGAAAGAAAAACTGAATAAAAAGTGTTGAGTAGCTGAATGCGTTAAAAAGTTGGTAAAGTAAAATACGATTTTCGTTAATGCCACACGAAACGCCAAAGGCTGTCTAAGGCTGTTACAGGTAGCAGGAATCCGTTTGTGGGAAATTTTTCTAAACAAAATTTGAATTGAAACCGGGAATTAAAAAAAGAACAACTTGATGCTTGAATGCTTGCCTTTTCTAAGGTAAAAAAAAATCATTTGATGGTCTTGAAAACCATACGGGAATATTGAACACTTTCAGTCTTAACTGTGCGTGCTGCAGATTAATAATAGCATTTGGGGGGATCAGCCTCAGATGCTACTTTTAGCTCTTTGGCAGAAACATTATGGTTGCTCTCTAAAGTACGAATCGTACAGGGACTATATTTTGAGAGAGTTTAAGCCCAAACTTAGCGAATACTTCAGTGTTGTACTGAAGCTGAAAGCATTTCGATTTTTATGTCTGTAAAGCACCTACAATACTGCCGTCTATATGTCAAGAATATTCGGCTCCTTATATCTATATATGAATCATCCTGTAGATTCAAATAACCAGGCATCTCTAATCAACTGCCATAATGATCCATTCTCTGTGGGTACACGTCAAAAGAAAACAATCGGTTTGAGAACTGATGAACTACAGTTAGATTAGCCTAAGATTACTGATTATATGGCCGGTGTATCTGACGTCCATCAACGGAAAACGGAAATCAAGAGAAAGTTTTTAATACAGATCCATAACGATCCATACCGTCAAAGGATATACCTCTAAAGATGATGGGATCTAAAACTAAAACTACTGGAACAGAATATGGCTTTTACATCGGGAAAGGATAATAGAATTTCCAAAGCAACTTCCTTATATTCTCATTAATTTCTCTACGTTGTTTGCGTTTCTTTTTATTGCGGCAAGTCATAGGATAAAAGAATTAGAATCCATCCCTCGTTGCTCTAGTAATCATGTTGCTTGTATAGATAAGCTGTAGTGGTGTGTAACTTTGCTTATCGAGTCAAGCTCTCTCTCAAAAAGAGTTGTCCAAAGCAACTCCTTCATATTCTTATTATTTCGCTGCGTTATTTGAATTTCTATGACTGCGGTAGGTTATAGGATACAAGGATTATAATCCCTCGTTGTTCTAGCAATCATGCCTTTTGTACAGATAAGCTGTAGTGGTGTGTAACTTTGCTTATCCAGTCAAGCTCTCTCTCAAAAAGAGTTGTCCAAAGCAACTCCTTCATATTCTTATTATTTCGCTGCGTTATTTGAATTTCTCTGACTACGGCAGGTTATAGGATACAAGGATTACAATCCCTCGTTGCTCTAGTAATCACGACTTTTGTATAGCTGAAGTGTAGTGGTGCGTAACTTTTGCTAATTGTGTTACGCTCTCTCTTTTCTCTCTCTCTCCCTCTCTCTCTCTCTCTCTCTTCTCTCTCCTCCTCTCCTGCATGACTTGTAAACTCGGATCAAAGTGGGAGAGCCTACCAGCTAAATGGTTAACACACTTATACTCAGTGGTTGCAGCGTATCGACACTAATTTAATGCAGATGTTCTGAAAACAAGTATTCAGTCTCGTTCACCTTTACGTTATGGCAAGATACGATAGTCTTACGACTTTATTTATAACATTGACCAGGGTACGGCTGTTCTCCTGTTCTCCAAATTTCTTTTGTGGTAGATTGGGAGTTGTCCATGTGCTTTTTGGTTGTAACGGTTTTATCCAGAATGATAATCAAATGACGACTAATTCTTTACCCTTCAAGGTTTCAAAATTTAAAGCATTGCCATTAAAACCTAAAAACTGACATCCTGTGAACCATGCTTCGTTAGCTGCTTTTGTATTTTCCGGTTGTTGCTTCAATAAAAGGCTGTATCTCGGCTATATCAGTGTCAGAGAGCTTTTGTTAGTATTCTGTTGGTCTTTGTTTCTGGCAAAATATTTTAGAGGTTACCGCTACCCCTCACCATGACCTAAGTAGCATGGAAAAGTTTTTGTTCAAATTAATAAGAATGTAAACATGCCAACGAGAACTCTAAATTAAATTTTAACGGGTTATGATATTAAAAAACTAAAATGAGCATAAAGCAACATCAACAACAACAGCAACAACAGTAGCAACAACAACTGCATTGGCAACAACAGCAACAATAACGAATTAAGACAACTACAAACCATTACCATAGAGAGTAGCAACATGATGTTGTAATATAAAAAAGCCAACAACAAAGCACTTATACACACATACAACAGAAGAAGGAAAGAGAAGAGAGAGAGAGAGAGAGAGAGAGATAGAAACAATTCATGTCATGTACCGAGTATATGAACTTAAAAGGCCTGACAATAATGATAATGATGGAGAAAAAGTATGAAAAAATCCTTTTTTTTTGCTCTCCAAAAGACATGCATAGAGAGTGAAAGCAAGGCTACGAGTATGGTGAATGGCAGGCATGAAAAATCCAAAAATTAAACAGAAAAACTACATTTTAAATTAAAATATTAAAACACATACACACACACACACACACAGAGAGAGAGAGAGAGAAGAGCAGCAGAATTCAAAAAGCCTATAAACAATAACTTTTAAAACAAGAAAAACACACACACAACCCATGCTGTTTGCAAAAAGAGAGACAAAAAAAAAAACAATTTTTATTTTAAAAATAATGTTGCAAACATTTCGTTTTCAGTGGCAACTTGCCGCCGTTTATAAACCTCTCTCCCTTTCTCTCTCTGTGTGTGTGTGTGACTCACTGGTTCTGTCTCTCTGTTTACTCTACTCAAGTAATTGTGTTAATGTCCTTTAGGAAAACATTTTAATTTTATGCAAAGCCATACACTCTCTTACAATGACTGTGCCATTGTGTATACACGATATATGTATGTGTGTGTGTGTGCGTTTTTGTATAAGAGTAATTGAATGAATGAGCATGTTTGTTCAGCATCAGTAACATCATCATCATCATCACCATCACAATCATCACCACCATTACGGCTAAACTAACACACTCTCTCTCTTTTTCTCTCTCTCTCTCTCTTGTCTCTCCGTGGGTGCTGTATTGTTTATCTTCATTTTCATTGAGAGCGTACATTGTATGTTAATGTGTCAAAATATTGTCTAAAAGTGATTGTTTGACATGCAAGAGTAGCAATGCATTCTTTTTAAAACATACATCACTCATTCACTCATACATACATATATACATGTATAACTATATATGACAACTTATATATTTGTATTGTTACACTAAATGCAGGAGTACCCAAACTGTTTAAATTTTGAGAGTGAGAACCATATTAAAAATCGGCTCTCTGGAATCTGTCTTCTATTGGGAGGAACCATGCACACAACTTACAATTGTTCATTACAANCAACTCTTCCGACAGGATTACGACCTAGCTTCTCCCACCACTTACGTTGTGTCTGTTAATAATTAAATTTAAGGGGCGGGATCTACAGTTTAAAGTCGATTCCAGGCAACAGGTTTTTGAGAATTTTTCATGGCAATCATATTCTACTCTCAGATTTTTTGCCAGAAATCTGCTGAGAGAAAGTCATCGAAGAAATTTTCTTTCATATTTCGGCCACTCCCTAACGAGATTTTAAACTTTACTTGACAGTAACGCTGCCCTCGTCGGCCTGGTATTTTTTACTCCCTTGCAATATTTGTCTAAATCTCAAACGTTTCTCCCAGAGAGAGCTATGTCTGTCTGGACTTTACAGAGTAAATAAGTCTGCCATTAGTTGCGTGACATTTTTCACTTCTATTGTAGTTTCTAACGGACATTTCATAGCGGCTATGTGCGAGACTTTAAAAAACTGAANGAGCTATGTATGTCTGTCTGGACTTTACAGAGTAAGTAAGTCTGCCATTAGTTGCGTGACATTTTTCACTTCTATTGTAGTTTCTAACGGACAATTGATAGCGGCTATGTGCGATACTTTAAAAAACTGAAAATCTAAAGAGTCTTTCTAATTGCGGGAATACTGTTAACTTAACATTCACTGTAAATATAACTTTTGCAGCTAACTTCACTCACATGATGTATACAATACTATAGCCATTCTTCAGCGATGATTTCCTGTTTACATGGTGTTTACTTTTATGGTAAAGGAATACAAAACCTTGATCGCTTTTTGTGAAGGAGCATGGGGTATATCCCTATCTTATCCCCCTTTCGTCTCGTTTCAGTTTCTGTGATCAAGTTTATCAGACTGAACATGTTGGTTGGCTTATGATAGTAAGTTCCTGCTAAGAGTGGTGAGAGATCTTACTCACTCAATACAGCTCTTTCCCCATTAGAAGGACTTTTTGTTTCTTGAAGGCGTTATAAGTGACCAAAACTGTAGGGATTTAATTTGTGACCCACACCGGCCTATATATATACGAGCAGATATCTGGCAAAAACTCTGAAAGTAAACAAAATTGCCATGGAAAAGCTTCTCAAAAACACTGTCGTTCAAAAGCGACTTCGAACTATGGGTTCCGCCACTCATGTTTAAAATTAACACACTCTAACATAAGTGATGTTAGAAGCTAGGTTGTAATCCTGTATGGAATCAATCTTAACTTGGCCTATAGTTTGCATTTCCCTGTTCTCAAGTGTATTTGTATGCCTTTTGCCCTCAAACTGTAAATAAATATTCCAGCAGTCAGTCAGCCATCATGTCATTATCACAGTAGTAGACAATAACAACAACAACAACAACAACAACAACAATAACAGCAACAGCAATAACAAAACAACACTAACACTAGTTTTGTTGACACTCCAGTCAACTTTTGTTTTTTTTTTTTTTGGATTATTTTTTTCAAATATTACGTCTACAACAACAAACGTAACAAATATAAGGAAACGTGTATAAAGGAGGAGAATCCAATACAGAAAAAATTTAAGCAAAAGCTCTCTGTATAAAGAGGTGTTATGACCTCATTGCTGTCATCAAGCTAGTAAAAAGGCAACAACTGCAACAACAACAACAATAACAATATAAATAAAATATAAAAAGACGAAAAAATAAAATGTTGCGCCAGCATCTAACACTTGTTAGTAAAAGGGGAACAATATTAGGGGAAGGTATGCCAAGAATAAAACCAATAAATAATCCGGAGTTGAATATTGTGTGTGGTCGCCCATAGGTCTTAGAAAGTGGTTCCAATTGGATATAAATTGTTTTATTAGTGTACTCCACTTCCCTATAAATTTTATTTGCTTAGTGCCTAGCTCAATACATTTCTCTTAGGCAACTTCCCTTTCAGCGCCACCTGCTCGAATGATGTATTATTTCTCTCACAGTGCCTGTCTGACTGTGTACTGTGGCTGACTATACATATTCGTCGTGCACTTGTTGTGAACTTTAACTTCTTACACAGCATTAGTGTGATACGCTTTCTTACCAACCGCCTCGTTGCTTTGCTTTTAAGCCATATCCAAGTCAGTTACCAAGCGAAGCAAAAAATCGCTTCAATATATGGAAGAAAGAGTCAAAAGAAGTTGTGAAAGCAGTAGAATATCTCCGAAGATGTGTTCAGTCAACTCGAGTGAGTCAACTGGGCGTCATGTCATATCACATCACTGCTAAACAAACAACTGACAACCAACTAATACAACAACAATTACACAGGCTAAAACAACACAACAATAGCTACTCAGAACAACTATAATAATAACAATGAAACATACACTGCATAGAGTACGACGATTCGTAGGCTATGAGAGATCAAACGCCATTAGGAGGAAGACGACAAGCAAGTGGAACAATTGCAGTTGCAGGCTAAAGATAGTGGAAGAAAAGAAAGTTCATGCCACTTAAACACTGTTGCCTTTAGGATTTTTCAGTGCTTCGTAGTTATTAGCCGAAATAGTACTTTTTAAAAAAGTACTTTTTTAAAATGGGTACTTTCTAAAAAGTACTTTTAAGAAAAGTACTTTAAAGAAAAGTACTTTTTTAAAATGGGTACTTTATAAAAATTACTTTTAAGAAAAGTACTTTATTTAAACAGGTACTGTTTAAAAAGTACTTTTAACAAAAGTCCTATGTAAGAATGGGTACTTCTTGAAAAGTACTTTATAAGAAGGGACACTTCTTAAAACAGAACTTTAAAAAAAGTACTTTATAAAAATTAGCTCTTTTGAAAAAGTACTTTTAAGGAAAGTACTTTATAAAAATTGGTTCTGTTTAAAAAGTACTTTTAAGGAAAATACTTTATGAGAATGTGTGCTTTTCTTTATAAGAATTGGTGCTTTCTAAAAGATACTTTTAAAAAAGTACTTTTAAGAAAAGTACTCTAACAGAATGGGTACTTTAAAGAAAAGCACTGGTTACTTTTTAAAAAGCACCAACGCTTTTTTAAGAAAAGTATTTTAACAGAATGGGTACTTTTTAAAATGTACTTTAAGAAAAAGTACTTTATAAGAATGGGTACTTTTAAAAAAGTACTTTTAAAGAAAGTACTTTATAAGAGTGAGTACTTTTTGATGGTAAACTATTCCATGACAAAAAGGAGTTCAACGTAACACCCTACAAACGGCTACCATCACCAAGCATCACACTTAGGGCTCCTAGAATTTTATATTTCCCGCTACTGAGCATGGATGTGAAGCAGGGCTTTGTATAGCTTCTTTTTTCCTACAGTCGCTGGCTAGTGTGCTTCAACGCACGTACGCACTTTATTCCAAGAGCATAAATACCAGCTTAAAGCCAAAAATTTCTGAACTGCTGTGGCTAATCGCTACATCTGTAGAGTAACTACATGGGGCGCAACTTGACTAACACGCAGGAAACTAAAACGAACAGGTAATCAACGAAAAACTTCGTCATATGGCCGACTAAAAGCGTACTGCAGATGAAATACACAAGCGCAGATGTATCTGAATCGCTTCCATATTGAAAATAGCACTGGACTGGCTATGTAAAAAGTATCAGTTCCATCGGTAATGAATTTACAGCCTTCATTCCGTTTTACATCATAACATACAAAATTTGGTCAATACAACCCTTCAGTCAGGATTACAACCTAGCTTCTCACAACACTTATGTTGTGTGCGTTGATTTTATATACGAATGGCGGGGCATACAGTTTAAAATCGTTTCCGAAGGACAGATTTTTTTTGGGAAACTTTTCCACAACAATTTTTTATTCATTCTTGAGAATTATTGCCAGAAAATTGCTAAGAGGAAGTCGCCTAAGGAATATTTTTTCCATGTTTCGTATTGTTCGAGATGACTGACATGGGGTTTAAACCGTGCTACATTCCGTTTTACTACTTCAAAATTTTTTGATAGTGGAAATGGTGTATTTACTGTATTGTATCGGCATTGTACTGTATTTAATGCTGCAACTATTATTTGGCTGCCTGACAGTCTTTCTATACCTAAAAAAGCAAGACATTTATGTCTGTCCAACTGAAAATTTCTTTTAGTTTTTCCTTCTTAATCTACTTCATCATGCATTTAACAGTGTTACGCTTCTTTAAGGCAGATCCTGCCTTATGCCGGCCCTCCAAGGAATAAATTTTATAAGGAAGAAAACAGAATTAAAGAAAAAAATACGCGGTAGTATGTTGTATGTAGTATGTTGTATGTTGTATGTTGTATGTGGCAACTTAAGATGGTACCATTAATGTTTTTCTGTTTTTTTTTCTGATTATAATTTATGCTGAACTACCACTATTCAAGCAGAAAGTAAGACAGAGAGATAGAGAGAGAGAGAGAGAGAGCGAGTAAGTGAGTGAACGAAAAGAAAATCTTTTTAAATAAACTTCTGAATAATAGAAAAACAATAGATGAGAAGTGAAATTTATTCTGTTTTTAACACAACAGCGGCAGCAATAAAGCTCTTGTTTTTGGCATTTTTGCCTCCAGAACTTGCTTGCTTGCTTGCTACACTACGTTCAACTTTTAAAAAATATTAATAAGTAAAGAAAAGCTAAGTAAGCATAAGATCTGAAATAAAAAGTGCTGTTCTTAACTCAAAAGGCGGCACTTGAAAATTATGTTGCATGAATAAATTAGTGCCACACTATTTCATTTTTTTCCTTTTTCTTAATTTTTCCACGTTTTATTTCTTGTTCAACTTTGATTTCCTCTATTGTTGACTATTTTGATGATGATGACGATGATAATAGCGATGTTGGTCGTGACGTTCTTTTTTTCATTGTTGTTGAGTTCATTATAAATGCCTGCTTGCTTGCCTGCTTGGTTGGCTAACGGCTGTCTGCTACCAACATGTATGAATTTATTAGCCCAAGTTCAACTCAAGTTGTTTGAACACACCTCTTAAAAATCAATTTCATATGAAACCATGTTTACTTAACCCATTAATGTAAAACAAGCATTTGACGTTGCTTGACAATGACTGGCTCAGCTAGAAGATACAGTGGGCCTAATAGGAATGTATGAATATTTTCTTTTTTGAAAATTTCCTATGAGGCAGGTTGAAAAAAAAATCAAGCTTAATAGGCAAAAAGTTGCTCAAAGCTACACCCAACACTTGTCGTCAAAGAAGTTGAACAATAAACAGATGGACCTTCGATCATCGTAGAACATGTTTGATTGGAATTAAATCTCTAACTAAGGAAAAAAAGGCAGGCTTCATGTTGTATTGATTTTATATTTCGGCCACGGTTTCGAAAGAGCCGTACTTTAATAAGCCACAGTCTAGTTGGTAGCGTGTTGACTTATTAGACTTGAGGCTTTGGTTCAAACTCCAGCACAGACATCTCCAACATAACAAAACAAAATATTTGTTCTACAACTTCCTATCGACAGATGTATGGCAAAAACTCTGGGATTAAATAAATCTCTCTCTTTCTCAAAAAAACTGTTGTTCGCAGTCGCAACTCTCATATAAAATTAACTCATGCAACATGTTTGATATGAGAAGTTGGGTCGTAATCCTGACTGAAGCGTTGTAATGATCAAATATGTTTGAATGTATATGTATGTACGTATATGTTTGTATGTAAATGGAAAATGCTACGAACTTATTCAGTCACTGATTACACGCCTTTTAGTCTCAATTACTGAAAATATGAAGTGAAATTGCTAACATTGAACGTGATAGTCTGCTATTTTCAGACGAATTTTTGCATCATTGTTCGTGTTCCAATCTTAAATAGGTAAACCCTACAGTACAGTACAGTATACCTATAAACAATGTTCAATTCCATTGTCCTAATAAA
>QOCX01002171.1:0-15735 GCA_005959815.1 Sarcophaga bullata | reverse complement strand
CTAGAAGAGTGTCCTTTAAGATTACAATGTTCACTCAGAAGTTCGTATACTATTCTGCGTCTATTACCATCGTCCCCTCCCACTGTAATTATGCATCCGATCGTTTCAGTCTCGCAATTCTAATATTCTAATCATTCAATATACCCTGCTCTGCGATAGCAGATACATCGATAACGTTCTAAATGCCAATTCTTGAAAAATTTTTTACAATTTTTTTTCGCTTAAAAATTATTCTGCAGATCACATAATCCATGTAAAATGGTTTTGTTTACGATTTTTTTAAAAAATTTTAACCACAATCATCGTTATGGCCATCATTTATTTTCCTTCGTTTGGCCAGTGGCAGTGGCAGTGGCAAGAAATTTACGCTAGAAACCACAGCAGCCAATAAACAAATAAATAAACAACTCTGCGAACAACTTTTTTTTGTTTTTGTGGTAAAGAAATAACACAATAAACGTATAATACACATACATAAACACACCTTAAAGCATAAAAAACATGCTTGTATAAGCTTATGCATCATAATTTCTCTCACTCTCTCTCTCTCTCTCTCTCGCTCTCTCACTACCGCTCCTGCTCTCCTTAAAAACTACAATTGTTTTTGTTATAAACTTTATAACACCACATACACACACACATACACATACACATAAAACAATAATAAAAATAAAAACCATTGTAATAAAGGAACAGGGTCAAAGAGAGAGAGAGAGAGGGGGAGAGAGAGAGAGGGAGAGAGAGAACGAGAAAGGATATCGTGTCTGTCTCTTTGGTTTATTATTTATTTTTATTGTTCTCGGGGACAAATTTAAAGTTTTAACACTTATTTGTAGATGGGCTAACAACGACAACAGCAACAGCAACAACAACAACAGTAACAATAACCATAAAAAAAATAATATCTTTATACACATAGACACAATCACACACACACACACATACATAGCCATGCATGCATAGAATAATTTTATTTTACTACACACTCTATTTAACTCATACACATGCACACACACATACCATCACAATGCATGAAATGGAATGGGAATGGGAAAGAGCAAGAGTGTAAGCAAAACTACAGGAAAAAAATAATAAACGCGTACACTCTTCGCTGTTTCGCCTACACCTCACACAGTGTATATATGTGTGTTAGGGTGTGAGTATGAGTATATTAGTGTTAAAGTGATTCACATTTCTTTATAACCGTAAAATCCAACAATATTTCATTTCCGTTTCCTGTTTTCTGTGTTTTTTTTCACATGTTTTAATATTTTGGTTTCGTGTTTTTTCTTCTTCTTTTTGTGTCAAAGTGTAGTGTGTGTGTGTGTTAGAGAAATAAAATTTGTAAAGTTTTTTCAAGTTTTTATGATGATTTTTCAAAAGGATTATGTTTTGGAATACATTTCGGATATCTTAAATCCCGTGAAAGGGACACAGTGGAATTAGAAAAAAGCATGATATAATCTACCTCTCGAGCAAGTTTGGTCTCCACTTTTACGAAAACTACTAAGAATTGTTGATGGATGATGAATGGAAGACCGGAATTTTATAACAAAGATTAGATGGCTGCTAAACTAAATGCATTTAAGCTGTTGAAAGACGAACGTTAATGAGTGACGCCACAGTTAAAGAGAACAAACGATCTGGGATTTGCTGGCTAGTCTCTCAAACAGTTACGAGTACCATGTTATCATTTAAGTGCTTAAAAACTATGTTAGATTAGGTTACATCACGTATCCTTAGACCAGAGATTAAACTTCTCCTATAGGAAACCATTCTGTCACCAATATTATTCTGTCTTGATATTCCATTGAATCATGTTTTGGAGAGTTCTGCCAAAGAACACGGATACACCAGGTAAAAGAAAGTCTCTTCCTAAGACACATAGCTCTAGCAATAGTCATATCAGCGAATGCAAAGTCTAGTAGGTAGTGCATTGACTTATTAAACGAGGGCTTGTGATTTAAATCCCACCTTTTGACGACTTTGTTCTCCTCTCCTTAGACTCCGCAAAAGCTGTGAGAGTAAATTAAAATTCACATGAAAATTGTTCTGTCATACGGAGACGACTTCAAACAGTAGGTCCTACCGTTCATGTATAAAATTAACACACAGCATGGGTTAAGTGAGAAACAATGTCGTAATCCTGACTGAAGTATTGTAATGATCAATTAAGTAAGTAAGTAAGGTGGCACTTCGACATCCTTACATACATTAGAAATTCTGAACTACCACGATGCTCGTGTATTCATACGTAGACCATTTAAGGCTTTTGAACGTGAAAGTTTTACTTTTTTGAGCCACTGTGCTAGAGACGAACTCCACATTTGTTAGAAACGTAAGAGTGCAGCCAAAATTTCTGCTTGTATGTTGAAGTAAAGGTCATCGCTCTTCATTTCTATACATGTGTGTGTATGTGTTGGTATATGTATTGTTTACTTAATACTCACTCATAAATACTTTCTATTTTAAATTCTTGTTAAGTAACAAGGTTTTGTAATTCAAAATTGTTGCAGAGCCAGAGCCAATATTACGCTGCTCTAAGTCATGTACATTACAGCAGCAGGACAGGAAAAGTATTTAAGCTAAGACACCTGCTGTTTAAAAACTATATTTTACCTCTTTTACACACATGGATACACACACACACACAGATATATGGCTCCAAATCCAGAAGTCTTATACGGTCGATGTAACTGAAACTCGATTTGCTACAATTTTAGAGGTAAGAGAGGTATTGTTCAGTTTTGGTATCACCAGCGGGGTAGTTATTTTTATTTTTATGATTCTTTTTATTTTTGTTGTTGTTTTTCATTTTTTTTTTTTTTTTTAATACAAATAAAATAAAAAATCAAATACAATCACAAATTTTGTTACAAATTTTGGTTGAACGGGTTAATTTAAGGTTTTTTTTTTATTGCCGGGTTTTTATTTCAACGGAGTACATATTGTATATGTATATGTAAGTGTATGTGTGTTTGTGTTTTTTGGTTATAACAAGTAGTCACTTAGGCGTCATTTCCTGTGAATCCTTTTTTTGTTTCTGTTTTATTTGCCTTATTTGTTCTGTTTTGTTTTGTTTTGTTTTGTTTTGAATATTCTACTGTGAGTACCTTTTTTTTATGAACTTAATGGAGCCTTGCTGGGCTTTTCATAAAAAAAAAATATACCAGCCGCAGAGCAACAACCGTTTAAAATATATTTTTTCATTTCTCACCACTGTTTATTGCATTATGTAGGCTTTGTTGTGTTGTGTAAAGAAAAAAGTACAATACGAGGGAATTTAAATACAAAACCTGTAAACAAATTTTCTAAAGTTTGTGTTTCGGGACTCATAATTCTGTGGTTGTGTTCTGTTCTCATTATTTTTTTTTTTTTTGTGTTGTTTTTCATTTCTTTTGAAAACATTTTGTTTTATTATCTGACAGGTATTTGTAAAAATTTAATGGGCGCCATTTCAACACTACGTGAAGCCAATTTAAACGTCATTGGGCCCCCTGAAAATATAAAAAAAAACGCATATTACAGCAATAAAACACCTTTTCTTGGGAAATTTAATTTTATTACAAATACAACAACAACTACAACAACAAAAAATAACAACAAAATGAAAACGTTTCAATGAAATTGATTGCTAATCTCTGACAGCAGGCGTAAAAAAAGGACAAAGAATATAAAATTTGGAATTGATGTGATCAAAGGACCTATTTTGTTTCTTATAGGCCCTATTTTATTTATAGGCTTAGGCTAGCCAGTTGAAAGTCAGAAATTTTTATTCTCACCGTGTAAATATCAAAAGAACAACAAATGTTTGAGAATGTTTTCAGTATGGCGCTCTCGGTGTTTTTGCATAAAAGTAGCAGAAATCCAAACTGGATTTCCGAGCTTTGCGACATCGAGGGAAAGCGATTACAGCTGAACTGACAAGAGATTGCACTGTGCAGTATATAGAAGAGGACAGAAAGGCATAATTTAACGAGGATTAAATAGTCTGGCTTGTTGTAATCCTTACTAAAGTATGGTAATGGCTGCTTAAGTAAGTTAAGTTTTTCTATTGAATTATTAGAACACGTACTGTGCGTTCGGGTCTGAAATTTTTCTACAAACGTTATAGAAAGCACATGGCTGAATGTACCAGAACCTGTCCGTGGAATGCTAATAGCAGCTAGAGAAGTCACACAGTAAAATGAAAGGTAGAGGAAGTTAGAGATCCTTGTCAAGCCTAACACGTTAGAGAAAAACTAAACTTTTGTACTGCAATTGCAATGAGAACAGATTTTAATCGATTATCCGCACTTTTATTACACTTTTAATGTATTCCTTGCTTATATGTTTTTAAGTAATAACCTTGAAGAGACAATTTTCTTGTCCTCTGCCATTGTAAGTGTGAATTTATTTTCCATATTTTATGGTATTTAATCACCAAAAACAACGACATGGGAACGACAAAATTTTTTAAGTGTTTTTTCTACATTTTTAAAAATTCTTTGCTCCCTGCTAAAGGGGAACATTTGCAAGTTCATTTGCCATCATATATATTCCCAAAAGGATTCCAAAAAAAAATTTTAAATTTCATTCTGTTTTATGCTTTGCTTACATTTTCTGTTTCTTTTTTTTTTTTTTTACTGACAAATTGTTATGAAGCTTATGAGAATAATTTGGAAGGAAACGGAAATATACACATGCATACTATATATGTACATATACATGCATTACATATACACAAATATTATGAAATTCATAGGGGTTAAGACGTATGAAAGCATGGTGTTGAGCAGGATGAGAAATATTTTGACAGTGATTTTCCATATTGTTTGCAATCATCTTTTGAAATACAACAAAAACACATGATGCATAAAGAGCAAAAAATCAAGACTCCTAAAGTACACACACAATACTTAATATATTGTAAGCCATTACACCATCACCAACACCATCACCATCACTAGCACCATCACCACCATCATAATCAAGTCAAAAAGTATTCCTTTTAAGCCAGCACAATAAAAATAAATAAAATCATTCTCTCTCTCTCTCTCCCTCTCTCCCTCCCTCATATAGTCATGTATGTTGCTGTATGCATATTTATATTCATCAAAAATCAAATTTCAAAGCTTTTCATTTTGTATTTCCGTTATTTAAGAGAGAATTAAGTTATGAAAACAAACTTGATGAAGTGTAAACTCAGCATAAGTTCTCAACAACACAACAAAATAGAAGAAACCCGAGAACTTTTTTTTTTTTCAATCAAAAAGCTGTTTTGTCAAGTACTTAAAAGTACAAAAAAAAAAAAAAAAAAAAAAAACAAAAACAAAAAGAAAAAACAAAATAATAATAATAATAACAACAACAACTTTAATAAATCTTCATATACATCAACATCATGAGCTTAGAATCTTAGCTATCAGTTTTTGTTATAAAGTTTCTAAATCCGTTGTATGATTATGAAGTTATTAAGGATTTTCACAGAATACTCATGAATTAAAATCAATCATACGTCATGGTATTCGAAAATGACGAAATTTTTAAATTTCAAGAATAAATTTAAACAAAAGTAAAGGAATTAAGTCTGGTTATTTCACGGTCATTTCTGTGTTATTTTAATAGCAAATATTGTAGAGTGTGAGTTAATTCTTAAACTAAAGATCTTAAAATCTTTAGAAATATTTCAAACAACAGTCATGTTTGGTGGTTTGTGCAAATTTATAGCAAAAACTGCAGGCATGACCACAATATTTTAGATAAGCTGTAGAGAAATGCAAACAAGAAAGACTTTAAGTTCTATAAGTCCATAACATGATTTATTCATAAAATTTGAGCATAGAGTTGAAACAAGTTTTAGAATTCTATTGAAAAAATGTTTAACTATTGAGCACTAAGAATTTTAAGAGTGAAATACGAAACCTATTGATAATGTTGTCACCAAAACTTTAGTGATCATTATAAAGCTATAGAATATTACTTAAAAGCCAACCTTAACTGTAGAAACAAATTTAAACGAATAAAAAATTTGAGTGATATATCATACACTTACTGACTTAGTTGGTCATTACAATCCTTTAGGAAAGACCCAGAATACTACAGACGTTCATACTGATTCTTATTTTCAAGAGGCGATACTTTCTAAAGAACCTAGATTTCAGGACCAATTTTATTGGTCTTCGGAGCCAAGAACTTCTGTAAGCCTCTCTACTCTGTAAGCCTCCCTATTCTGTAAGCCTCGCTATTCTAAAACATCCATTCTTTTAAGCAGTTAACCGATCAGCCCGAAGAAATGTCCCAAGGTAGTTTTAAGCGAGCGATTTATCGAGTTTGTGTACTCCACCACTCTTGTTTTTGTTAGCTCAATACTTAATTATAATGAAGACAGCCCTCGTATATAATCCTTATTGCAAAAAGGAAGAAAACGTGGAAGACCGCGCGGGATATGCTCCCTTTACAGAAGTGTTGTAATAAAATGGCAGACGTTAAGTCTACTGAAAATCCAAGGCTGTAGTGTTCAAAGTACAGTTTGGCACTAGTGATGCAATTGATTCCTTTAGGCCCCTGCAGGAATATATAGAGTTCTTGCCATCGTTGCTTTCTTTAAATTATGGAAGAAATTGTTCTTTAAAATACGATTTTAAAAGTTTCCGAATATCTTCGTGTTCTCTTATCCTTTTTCACAAACATTGACGTTACTTTGAGAATCCGAGGCTTTTCATGCCGTAAGTGTGGACTGCGTCAAAATGTGTTGTGTTATATATTGTGTGTTTGTACGATAACGGTTAACAAAACTGTTTACAAATATTTAAATTCGTTTTTTCCTTGCTTTTTAAATTATTTTAGTTGTTTGTTGTTTTTGTTTTTTTTTTCTTTGTAGCTGCCTGTCGTGTCAACACTATATTTTGGGTTGAAGCGTCACAAACACTTACTAGAACACACACTTACGTTTCATTTTTTGAAATGTTTAAACAAATTTGCAACACCAGCACACTCTTGCACACAGTCTCGCACAAAGTCTCGCCAAGTGGAAAGAAAAGCCGTATTTACACACACGCTTACATTGAATTAAATTTGTAAGACGTTTGAAAACAAAAATTTTCGTTTCCTTTTTTTTTTTGTTTTTGTTGTAGTCCTTACAGTTATCGTCAGCGTCATCGTCAATGTCATCATGCATGAGTTGTCAACAACTTTGTCATCATTTGGTTAAGCTTTTGGAAAGAATTTAAATGTTGCCAAATGAATACAAAAAAAAAAAAAGAAAATCCACAAGCAATTTAAAATGTCTGGGCGCTATTGAGCAGGGTCTTTTACTTTTCGTTTCCTTAAGGTCTGCCTGTTCTACGGTAACAGCCTGCTATTATCAATAGCTGGAATCCTTAACTCCTTCCTCTGAGCCTTTGACATACAACAAATAATAACTGCTAGTTGGGAGGCCAACCTATATTGAATAGAGAAGCTATTTTGAATTCAAGAAAATGAAATCGAAAATACGAGTTCATTAGAAAAAGAAAAAGAGAAGGCTGAGAAGAAAAGCTCATAAATTTATGGCCTGCTGGTCTATGTCATTAATGTCCGTTGCTGTTGTAAGCATTGCTTTGGCGCGTGATTAAAATCGGTTGTTATAATAAATTTTCCAAATTAAGATGTCCAATTAAAAAGAAATTCAAAAAGAAAAAAAAAAAAAGAAAAAAAAATACGACAAGAAAAATGTGACACGGAAGGAAGCAAAAATAATTTGTTTTAATCTGAAATTTCAAATCAATTTTGTCCACAGCTAATACCAACAACAACAACAACAGTAACAACTAAAATATCAAATTTTGTTACCAGAGTGTTGAGTTGTCCTACAGCTATGCTGTGGTGAGCTCATGAAATCCTTGAAATTTCTTGACAGCAAATTTCTTAGAAAACAATTTCATTTTAAAAACTTATGAAATGCTTACGAAAAAACAAAAACAAAAACCAAAAAATGAAATGCTTTTAAAACCACCCACACATGATTAGAATCTCTGAATAAGATTATGCTGGTAATAGTCATGATTTTCAAGGAAAATACTAGAGAGGGTGGCTTTGCTTACAGATGGTAAGTGATTGTCTTCATAAATTAATAGAAAATTATTTTGTTATCATCAGCCACAGGCAATTGATTTCGCAACAGCCTTGGTTCTCCGCGTCTTCTTAAAAATCAATGTTAGTAGGGTGTATTTGTGTGATGGTTATCAACGAGGATGGAACCATTACATCGTGACATTTGTCAGTTCATTCCTATAAAAATTTAGACAAGATGGCGATAATAGCAGACGGAAAATGCTGAACATGATTGTCTAGATTTAGTTGCGATAGTCTAGTAGGTTAGCAGTTGTAGTCTAGTAGGTAGTGTGTCGGTCGTGAGGCCACGGTTCAAATTTCAGGTCAAACATATGAACAAATATGGCGACTCTCTCTCAGTAAATTTCTGACAAAATCTCTGAGAGCAAATAAAAATTGCCATGCAAAGTTTCTTAAAAATCTGTCGTTCGGAGTCGACTTTAAACTGTAGGTCCCGCCACTCATGTATAAAATTAGCACACACAACATAAGTGGTGTGAGAAGCTAGGCCGTAATCCTGACTGAAGGGTTGTAATGGCCAATTATGTATGTATGTAACATAAGTGGTGTAAGAAACTAGATTGTAAGGCTAGACGAGGGATTGTGATTAGTATTTTTAATTCTCCCATCGAAAGACATTGCCTGAAAGAAAAAATAATAGAAGCTTAGTTCGGCGCATGTGTTATCGTACCTTTAGGATCAAATATTCCTCAATACCAAATCTCATGACCTCCTTACAATATATTCCCAGCGCAGGAATATCACTGACAATACAAGCCTTCTTATTACATTCACTTCATGAAATGGTGTATTTCATAAGAACTTAATTAATATATACCGCCTCCCTCCCCCTCCCCTTCCTTTTTTTCATTTCCATTTTATCTCTCAGCAAGCCTATTATATTTCAGCATAATTTCTCTACAAAATCATTCCCAACAAAATATATGGAGTTCTACGCTGCTATTGTGTTCAGCTGCTTAAAACTTTTGCTTCGACTTGTTATTTAAATTTCTTCTCCTTCCTTTTGTCCTTCCTCTCTCTCTCTCTCTCTCTCTTTCTCTCTCTCTCCCTCTCTAAGAATAAAGGAAAAATTATTTCATTTATTATCGCTGGAAAAATCTTCAAACAAGATTCTCATCACAGATTAAAAAGAAATTTTATTTTTATGCAGAAATCCTAAAATAAGCGGGCAAAAGGTTAAACAAAAAGTTTTCTCTTTTTCTTTTTTTGTTTCTCTCTTTCTCTCTCTCTCTCTTCTCTCTTTCTCTGCATTTGTATTCGTATTTAAGTTAAATATTTATTATATTTCTTCCAATCTTTTATTCACAATTTTTCTTTTCTTTTTTTTTTTTTGGTTTCTTGTTTTCCTTCCAGAGTTTTGCCAACAAAAATCAATTGATCTGGTTTGCAGACCAGAGTTGACAAACCGTCTTTTTTTTTGCACAAAATTGTTTTTTTTTTTCGTTAAACCAGCGGCGGTATTTTTGTTTGCACAAATGTGCACAAATGCAAAAAAAAAAAAAGAAAAAAAACACATCCTGTTTGTCCTTTTATTTCTTCAATATTTTTTTTTTTGTTCTGGGCATGGATTATTTGACTCTACTTTTTGAGGTTTTCTTTAGCACCACCACTACACCTACACAACAAAGGTGCAGTTATACGGTACGTGTGTTTATGTTTGTAATAATCTAATCACGTCAAAGCGGGTACTTTTTCCTCGGTACAACCGACTTGGTTGCAATTATTTCTGTTAGGTTTCAGGGTTTCAATATCTAGTGAGTTTATCCGAAGGTCCTATTACCCATTTTAATGCGCTATAACTATTAACACCAGCACCAATATTTCGTGTGTTAATTTGAGAAGCTTTTTCGTGGCAAATAGTGGAGAACTGTTTCCATGAAGCTCTCTCTCTTCGATTGCATAAAGAAATAAAATAATGGAACCTGTGAGAGATTTGTGGGAGCGCCGTTTCATGAAAACAATTTAGTTTTATTGACTTCGTGTATTGAAGTTTAATCACACGGCCTCGTTGCTGTATACGACATGGTCTAGCGGATAGTGTGCTGGCTTAATGGACAAGAATCGCGTTTCTCCCATCATTCTTCTGGCGAAAGCTCTGAGAGTAAAACACAATCTCCATGAAAAGTTTCTCCTACTGTCGTTCAGAGCCGATCGAAATTGAAGGTCCTACCACTCATGGATAAAATTAACACAGACAATATGGGTGATGTGAGAAACTCGGTTGTAATCCTGTCTAAATATTTGAAAGAACCAATTCAGTCTAGGCTGCATGTAAAATTCCACATCGTGTTGCTATCACAACTATCGTGATATCGTCTACGAATCCGAAATAAGACGAACGAGTGATCATAAAACAGAACCTTAAAGAACTTATTCGCGTTATGATAACCGTAACTCAATGATACGTTATTTGTGGGTCTTACTTTAGCCTTCGGCTGCCGTTTTGGCAGATTTTTTTTAATTGTGAACTGAACTGTGTCAATAGACGCCTTTGCTTACCGAAAGCCTTACTGGCCGCACTAAATTGTCCTGATCTGCTAAATTAACTCGAGTGCTCAAAAACCAATGTATACTGTAGGGTATCACTTTATCTGTGACTTTTTTTATGTACTATTTTTAAGGCTTTCTTTCATTTTCTTTTTTTTTTTTTTTTGTCTCTGTTGTAGGTCCTTATTTTTTTTTGCTAATGTATTTTGTTGTTATTGTTGTTGTTGACAAATATTATGGAATTCAAGTGGAATGACCTGAATTTGATTTTCATTCTCGTTTTGGCAAAAATTTATTTTTTTTTATTGGTTTTTACTTATTGGCTACAACAGTCTGTTGTCTATTTTGTTGGCTTTTGTTTTCATGTCAGTTTATCTTCTTGTTCCTTTTCTTGACGTTGTTGTTACTTTTTTGTTTTTTATTTATCTTCTGAAAATATCCCAAAATTCAAATAATATTTGTCACACAATCGAGCAACAAAAAAAAAAAAAAAACATTATCCTGTGGAGACTCTTGAAAACCTTAAACCAACTTTTTAAAGAAGTTTCGTAGTTTTTTTTTTTGTTTTTTTGTTTTCTTTAGATAAAGAAAAATGGTTGAAATTCATAAAATGAAATCACTTTATTGGTCTTAACAGTACAAATGAAAAAAAAGGAATTAAAAATTCTTCAAATAATTTTATTTTCTCTAAATTAAGTTCCATGAAAAGTGCACACAGTTTTCACCGAAGAAAAAAAAAAATAATTGTGGCAACAGGAACAAGTTAACTGACTGAAAAAGAGAAAAAATTTGGTTATTTGGTCAATTGTGTTACCCAGCATAAGTTAACCTCTATTGTCATAGTGGTGTATTTGAACCACCACGATCTCCAATTGAATCTGGAGAGTAAGCGTAAATTTTTATTAGAAGCGGAAAAACAAGCAACGAAATCTCTAATTTTCATGATTCTGACACATAAATCAAGCTGAACTAGGCGAATGGCATGGGATATATTCGCTTTAAGGAATGCTGTAGTCTGTGAGTTAAGAAAACCCCACAAGGAAAAGTCTATTGGGGCCGTATCGCATGATCATGGTGGCCAGTTCACATCTTGCCCTCAAATCGTTCCTGCAGACTATCCAATGTGATATGAGCTGTATGGCATGTAAGACAATCATGTTGAAATCAAATGTAGTTGGTAGACAAGCAGATCATGTAATTCACGCAAAAATCGGCCTACAGTGCACGTTAATAGTGATGGCTTTGTTAAATTCCGTACCAATCAGTGACATTTTCGGTATGCTTTTCAGATTCGATAATTTTGTTTGTTCTCGTAACCATTTATTCAGAAATGAATCTCAGTTAGTCAGATAATGTTTCAATGAAAATTAACACGTTATTGCTCGTAGTAATTTAGCAAAGTAGACTAAAATAAATGCAATTAACTGTCAAAGTTTACAAGTCCCTTTTTGTCTACACTTTTATCTTGTGATAAAATACTTTTCTATTCTAATCCAATATTTTAATTTTAATTACAATAATTAATAATTTTTTTTCGAAATTGAAAGTTAATGTAAATGCAAATGCCCCTTTTGGTTATTTATTTGCAATTTGCATTGTTTTGTTTTTATTTGAAATTAGTTCTTCTTCTTCTTTTTCTTCATTGATAAAACAATTAATATTTAATTAAATGTCATGTTATTTTTTCTTTGTTATTCTTTTATTTTTCCAATATGAATTGAAATTGTATGTGTGGTGGTTAATCAAAATGCTTTGAAGTTTCAAAAAAAAAAGAAAGGAAATAATATAATAATAATAACACGTTAATTAAAATATATTTCTGTTGTATTCTAATTTAAACGATAAAAAAAAATAAAAATTGTGCAATTGTTACGAAGGTGCACTCAAAGTCTATGTCCACCATACCGTGAAGATAACCAACGACCGATCAGAGTTGTATTTTAAATATTGATTTAGACTGAGCCCTCTCAATACATAACCGTAATCTGTTAGTTCATTAACAAAGATCATTGATTTTTAGTGGCACTTTGAAACTTGAACCAAAACTTGCCTACTTATCTAATGTATGACATTATTTGACCGCCCTCGTAAAGTGCAAAAAAAAAAAGAAAAAAAAACAATAAACATTTTAGAAAAACAACAACAATTTTTAATTAAAATGAAAATAATTAAAAATCAGCACAACATATAAATGCCTTAAGGCAAATCACAACGACAACGACAACAACAACCATAACAAGAAAATGAGAAAATTTTAATTGAAATAAATTCACAATTAAAAACCCACTGTTGCTACTGGCCCACAAGGTTAGCCAATCACACTAACACTAACTTTACTTTTTTTTCTCATCAAAGCTTTCTTTTACAGAAGCGCCTTTGTATTTAAAAAAGCAACAAGAAAATGTTGCGAAAAAAATTCGAAAACCTTTTCTCTCAAGTCCTAAGACGAACACAAAATATATGTTCGATGGTCTTCTCCTTTAGTTGTCATTACAGTTTCTGCAGAAATCGTTTAGCCTTTGAGTATATTTGATTTGGGGCCTACATTATATGCACGTGCTATATAATGATCAAATGATTCATTTTGCCATCTTACCTAGGCGAATTACTGAAGTCAGCGTGATATTATTTGTTAGCTGCTCTGTAGAGGAATGAATTTCTCAGGCATATCAGCAATATAAGTCCTATTATGTTGCCGTATCTTGAAATCTATATGAGCATAATCGATGAATAAATTTCTACCTTCTCCAGGCACCTCAAGTCATACATACACACATAATTGGTCATTATGAACTATCTTCTCATGTCTAAAACATAAGTGGTCTGACCTACAGTTTAAAGTCGATCCCGAACGATAATTTTTTTTCATAAACAGCTGAAATCGATCCAGAAGATTTACAAAATAATTGGGCTTCGAACGTCATCACAGTTGGAAACAGAAATTAGTCAATCGGTGCTGAAGGCAGAGAATAGGGCATATGACGTAACAATTCATAGCGTAATTTATAGATTTTCTGCTTCAGTTCTTTTTTAAAAGCAAGTTTTCTTGTCCAAATGTAGCCGAATTTTATGTTTTTCAATTGTCATTCAATCTACCTGGCAGCTTGAAATAGTATTCACCAGCGATAGTTTAGCCTTTTGAAGATAGCCAATGTGGATTATAATCGCTGTATCCAAAATACATTGCCAATATATTTTGTTTGAATTCAAAACTGATTTACATTGTCCAGCCATGCAAACAAATTGGCCTCTAGTTTTTAATTTAAAGCCACCTACTGAGTGTCGTCTCGTGCCGTCTGGGTACAATATTTTTGCTTCTTTTCTCTTTTCTTTCTCCCCTTCTCCCATTTTTGTGTTATTTTTTTTTTTTTGTGTCCTGAGAACATGCACAGGTTATTTATAAGTCATATTTAAAGTCATATTTATGTTCATTGTGCCATCACACCTTCAAAACAAAAATATTTACTCTCTCTCTCGCTCTCTCTCCTGCGCTCGCTCTCTCTCTCTGTCTCTAAACATACATTGACATGCTGTAAACTTACGAAACAATTCCCAAACCCTGGGCACTAAGACAAGCAGCACTGGCCCTAACCGCCTCTATTATGTTTGTAACTAAGGGCTATGGGAACATATCCTGCCATAAAGTAGTAGCAAGGAGTAGCAAGCAGTAGTTCAAGCAACATGTTATTTAGCAAGCAAGCAAGCAAGTGTAGCTTAAAAATGTTAAACTATGGCAATAACAATAAAAATGAATGAGCGAATAAATGTATATGTGTGTGTATGTGTATGGGTGTGTATAAAATAATCCTTAAGTAAAATAACATTTATTATGCGTATACATACATACATACATACGTATATACTTTCTCTAATATGAATAGTGCTTGTGTCACTCTACTTGTTTTGTGTATGAATATTTAACATTGAAATAAGGAGAGTCATTCATTCATTCATTCAGTCACTCTCTTACTGTCTTCCTCTCTCTCTCTGTCACATGCACAATGTGACACTGTGTTTTAATATTACAAATAAGCTGTTGTCCCAAGCATTTTATTTTATCTATGGTCGCAAAATAGAGTCCTTTTTAGCTTTTGTTGTTCTCCTTTCATGTCTTCTTCTTCTTCTTTTTCTTCTTCTTCGCTTTTTAATGGCATTTATTTCTAACGAGTTGCATATCGTAATTTCACACTGAGGCAAAGAGAGAAATAGCGAGAGAGAGCTAGTATATGCATATGTATTCTGTATCAGTAACTGTGTTAGTTACATACATACATACATGCTCATATATGCTTTATAATAAGCAATTGTTTAAACGTGTCATATTAATATCCCCCCCTCTCTCTTTCTCTCTCTTTCTCTCGCTCAAACACACACACACACAAACACACACCCTCAACAGAAACAATCTCAAATTAACTTTGTTGCTCCCAGCACTGCTTGCCTTCTTCATTGCATAGGTAAAATGTTTGTTTGAAATCCCGTATTTTTCAATTCTTAATTTAATGGAAATATTTTTTTAAAATCTTCATTTAATAATAAAGAAATCACATGACATTTTATAACACAATTTCTGTTTAAACATGCCTGAGCTAATTTTTAATTATCTTCCATAAAGTAAAGAAGAAAATTTACCCAGATCCAGTAGTTTCTGTTTGTCTTGTTTCATTGATTTTCATTTAATTTGGTAAATGGAAGGTATCCGTATTTTATCTCTTTGTAACGAAAAAGCTAGGTCGTAATACTTGCTAAAGGTTTATAATGATCAATTAAGTAAATAAAACTATTGAAGATCTGAAACACCATCTCCAGCAGATAAATTGCTAGAGCAGCCTCTTATGAGGAGAAATATAGCGCAGTCAAGCTGGTCTATTAAATATTAGGGTGTGTGATTTAGGCTAGAAAAGAATTCTGATCAATACGCCGTTCAATATATTCCTTTGAAGCAGACAGACGAATATGATTAATTTTGAGAAGTATAACCGCGTAATTTCTTAACTAACAATTCAAATAAAACCATGTCGTTTTGCCTACTTAGTTTGAAAATAAAGCCAACATATCCAAAACACATCCCATTTCCAACGCAACTAACAGAAGCATAATGCCTTCAGAAATTCATGGAACAACGCTTTAATTTCTTCTTAGCTTTCCATACTA
>QOCX01002170.1:0-24401 GCA_005959815.1 Sarcophaga bullata | reverse complement strand
CTACAAACCAGCTGGGATGGACCTTATAAAATAATTAAAAGGTTAAACGATGTCGTGTACAGGATGCAGAAATCGAACAGCCCTCGAGCAAAAAGGAAGGTCGTCCGCATAGAGCGACTGGCGAAATATGGGAGAGGAGATAATGAGCCTATTCGGGAAGAACAAGCTTAAGTGGGCGGCAGTGTTACGAAAGTGGAAACGGTGTAACATTGTTTAGCATTAAAATGTTAAACAAAAGCTACAAAAACAAAACCAACGGACCTGTTTGCCTGATTAACAAATAAACAAAAATAAAACAACAACATCAATATAACGAAAAAGGAACAAGTAGACAAAAACAACAAACCACGGCTGAAGGGACGAACGTAAACAAGATACAAAACAACAAAAACAAAATGCATGTACGAATGAACAACTTGTTTATGAGTTCTGATGAAGCGAGACCTGCCCACGAGAACAATTCATCAGGTCTGTTCACAAACGTTAGTATAAAAGGCCAAGGCATATTGGATGCAAATTCAAGGTAACGTTCAGTCAGTCTTATGTGAAGACGCTGTGCGTGTGAAGAAAGCAATCGTGGTTTGAAGATCTCCGTTACAAAGATCTATAGAACATTTGTGTAATAATTATTGTTGTTAAAACAAGTTATGAACAGTGGCACACAAAATTGTGTAATTAATAAAGGATTTAATTTATTTTTATTTTTATTTGCAATCTGCGAGCTCATATTTCAAACGTTTTTAAAAGGTAAAAACGTAACAATATGTATATAAATACTTACAATTTTTTACTATTGTTCTTTATAGTAAAAGTTTCTTGTAATAGAGCGGTATTATGCATTAAAGTAGGCTGTTCATGTTTAAAAATATCTTTTTTATTAGTATGAACTATAACAGACAAAAGCAAGCAATTTCTATTATTCAAATTTCAAATAATTTGTTACATATAAAAACAAAAAAATTAAAAAATGAGAATTTAATATAAACTAATCTAAAATTGTGCGGTAATAAAAATCATATTAATACCGAATTATTCAGACTTTTTAAAATAAATTATTAGCGCAATTCACAATCTTGGGCATTTAGATGGTAAATTTATACCATTGTAAATATTTGCCGTTAATTGTGAGCGGTTTTTTTTATAACTTTGCAACACATATTGCAAACTACTCAACACACAGCTGATTATCAAAAAAAAAAAAAATACTTTTACTTTATTTCAAAAAAGTGCATTTTAAAATAATAAAATATACAAAAATATGACGAAGGGAGGCTTAAAAGAGCAGATAATATATTCTTGATTTCGTCCTCTGTCCATTTTTTATATGGCTTTTCACGTTTAATTCGTTTTTGTTTGTTGAACGTTTCCATTTTGTAGTAACATTTTTTTAAAATTTTTAATTTTTACGATCAGCTGTTCATTTGCATAAGTATGGCAAATATAAACTATGGTTTTTAGTGTGGGATATTTGCCACACCATGGCAAGGGTTTTGTGTAGATTTTGTTAGTGTATGGTAAAAAAATGCCCAACATTTGCAAATGCCATGATGCCAGACCATTTGCCCAAGATTGTGAATTGCACTGTTGACTAATAATGAAAATTATTAAAAACAGATGTCGGTATCAATAACCCCCGGGGTTGAACATCTTCGGCTTTTTACACACATAGAACACGAACATCAACAATGTTCGTCAAAAGAGCGTAAAATTGCATTCAGTTGCTTGTCAACTTCTACAGAAGAAGGTCGCTTTTTTCAGGTTTCAATGATACACCCAAAAAAATATTACAGTAGGATTCACTATTTTCCAATGCGTTTCACTAATAACAATGAGAAATGATCCCCATTTTTCGAAGAATATTTGCCAAGTTAAATACGCAGTCTTTAGGGATTTGGCGCTGTACATTTTTTCTATATTTTGCACTACATTTACGTATTATATAAATATAATAAATATTTTTAGATACGTTTTTAATTTACCGTTATAAATGTAACGATTTTTAACAAAAGTTATGGTGTTAGCAATGCTTTTTCGTTAAATATTGAGAGGCGTACTTACACTTTTGCGGTGCCAAAATGTAGAGTTACCAGAATGTTTCCTTATTTTTCTCTTGTTTTGGGAAAAATAAAAAATTTGTGTGTTTTATAATAGAATAGAAATAAATTACTTTAATAATATAATTTACTTTTTTATGAAATTGCTAAAATATATTGTCGTACTAAGGCTTGTCCACTGTATGTTGGAGTGATATTTTCCATAAACAAATGAAGAAACAATTACATATTGATAATGCCGTAAAAGTTTTTGATTTAAAATAAAAGCATAGATATTTTTTCGTTTTTAAATAACTGTTACTAACTAATTTTAAATAAATTGATGTAATATTGATATTAATCTACTTTAACACAAAACGCGACAGAGAAAATAATATCGATATGAAATAAACTATGTTATATTCAAAATTGTTTATTAATATTAAAACTTAAAATATTAAAGCAAAACAAAGCCAAGAACGGTCATTCCTAAGGCGCTTTGTCAAATTATTTATTTACTACATTATTTAAATTTCGATTCACACTTAAACAGATAAATATAGTTTAAATTTTTTTATTTCTTGATGTCTATCGCTATTTAAGTGACAACTAAATAAGAGGATGTAGAAATACATGCAAGTTCTCTCAGCACAACTCTGCTATGACGTTGGCATTCCTAATCTAATTGTAAGGATATGTGCTATACAGTGGCGTTCAAGAAGACTTAAGAGGACCCAACCGCAAAGCTCATTACCTTTTGCAGTATGAATTGAATTTTATATACTATTTGTAATCCAGAACTAGGCGTAACAATCTCCTACGGGGACAAAACTACTTGGCAGTGTTTTGCAGTTTAACATATTAGTGGATGAAGTTCCGTGGCCACTCTAATTCTATAATTTTCAATTTTTCAATTTTAGAATATTCTATAAGGTTGTTTCTACCATTACATCGTGTATACGTCATCAATTTGTTTATGCGCAAACCTCTTGTAGGTGGGGTACCATACGTTTCAAGGTAAGAATTAGTAAGATTTCGGCGAAAAACTTGAACAGACACACATGTCAGATCATTCGTTTGAAATAGCTAGTCTTACCGAAACAGCGCATACGATTTTCTTCATGCTCATCATCACTTTTATCGCTATCTTGAGCAGTGCCGGATCCATCTAGTGGAGGAATTGTATAAATTGGAACACCATTGACCGCATTGTCGTCAAGGTGTGCCAGTTTAAATAATATTTCGGAAATTGTTAGTCTATATATAGGAAAAAATGTTTGACCCAATTATTGTTTAACAATTACACTACGAACGCAGTGTCCCTTTTAGGGGACGTTACATTGAAAGACACTTTACGCACATGGTATTACATTTTATCATAATTTTTTTACATCAATTGAGTCATTATACTTAGTCACAAATAATAAAACACAAAAACCAATAATAATTCACATCACATTTAAAACATTCCCGTTTTTCTTACTCAATTCGGAATTTTCGTTTTTTTTCACAAATTGGTATTCCACATTTTGCATCAAATACAACACTCAGATCGTCTTTTTTGAACACAATGTAATAAATCTTGCTTCGTTGGAACGTCAATGACAGCATATATTACTTATTTAGAAATTAAAATTTTTGGAAGTGGTATAGTAGAAAATTCGAGAGACCCTTATAAGGGTTACTGTTTTTGCAATATTATTCATAATCTCAATATGTGTTTGTTAACTCCATTCAATGCACTCCACTTATAAGATTTATGTCTTGTTGTGTTATGATAGTTATAATAATTAAATAAAATAAATAAAAAATAAATAAATACTTAAACACAATGTTGTTTTTTATTAATTGTTTCAGTACAATAATTTCTTTCTATTGTTATCTAATTAATAAATATTATTATTATAAAATGTAGATATGAAGAAAAAATGAGCTAACACCTTGGATAAATAAAAATTTGATAGAACTTATAAGATATGAAAAAAAATTACTTAAAACGAGAAGACAGGAAGACAGAGCTTGCGTCGATGGTATCTTAAAGCGAATAAGTAGGGTAATAAATAAGGCCTGCAGAGTATATTTGAATAGCTATTATCAGAATAATTTAGAAGAAATTCGGCAGGATCCAAAAAAAGCTGCAAGTTTCTAAACGAAGATATACATAGGTAGAAAGTCTAAAGATGTAATAAAAGTTTATGATGGCAATGGAGATACTATTCCCGATGTACAGAAAAGTGATATGTTCAATAATTATTTTCTTCAAATTGCTGAAATCCTAAAAAAATCAAATTATTTACATGCCTAGAGATTCATGTAATAATCTAAGAACTTTGGAACGCAGTCAATGTGTTTTCAACTTTTACACAACAACAGAAAATGTAATAAAGTAAGTTATTAATAAACTTGATACAAGCAAGGCCGTGGACATTATGAAATTTACCCAAAAGCTTCACTGTGTTGCAGTGACTTAATTACTCCATATTTAACTAGAATTTTAGTGCATTTGTAGATGGACAAGTTGTGGAGGAGAGTTTTGATAAAAAAAAAAAAACCTGGGTGTTAATCAACAAAGTAATCTCTCGTGGGGATAAATACATAAGAAACATTAAGCAAAAGGTCTCTTCCGCAACAGGACTGATTTATAAATTCAGAAATAAATTTAACACTCAAACTAAACTATTAATATACAAATCTTTGATCCAAAGTCATTTTAATAATTTAACTATTGTATATGCATGGAACAAAGACAATGAACTCAGATCTCTCCAACGCACCCAAAATAAGGCACTGAAGGCTGTTTTTAATCTCCCATTGTCTACTTGAACTTTAGTTTTATACAGAAACATAACAAAAACAATATTGCCCATAAAGAGTTTATATAAACTCCAGCTGTTGCTGTATGTATACAAGTCTTTGAATAATATCGGACACGGCACTGTTTCATTTGCCAGAAATCAAAATGCTTTCAATACAAGGAATTCAATAGCACTGCGTAGACTAGAGAAAACAAAGCAAAAAGTGCTGCACGTTGGTAGTTTAGAATATAACAACTTACCGGAAAATTTGAGAAACATTTCTATATTCTCAATCTTTAAAAATGCTCTTAAAGAACACTTAATTAATAACATTGGAATGCTTCTTATGTAGTAAAACGGAACATAATCTGTAAATTGATTACAATATTTACTGTTCTTAAAATAACGCTTTAAAGTTTTATTATACATACATTTTATTTATATACATATATATTGACGTGTGTGAAGTTAGTTACGAAAGTTATATTCTTTTTTTTACAGTGAATGTTATGTTAACAGGCTATTGGATCAAGGATTCGTATAAAAAAGTTAGTTTCGTCGATCAGAAAACCGCACCTTTTTAAATTTTATCGAATTTTTCACGATTTATATAGGTTTTTGTTTGCTCGTATAAAAAAGTTAGCTACGTCGGCTATATCTCCGGTCCCAAGGTTCGCCCGACTATAAGGAAAACTGTTTTGGAATCCTTGATCCAATAGCTATTCAGCCCAATAAGTCAGAAAACCGCACCTTTTTAAGTTAGTTGTTGTTTTTACTTAAGATTTATCACTTTTGTCAGGCGAAATAGACATGGCGAATCAGATTTGACAAAATAGAAACTTAAAAAAGCAATAAGTACATGTTTTTGGTACAATTTAAACCGAAATGCCGCTACTATATAAAAAATATCTTGCAACTTCTTTTGCCTGTTTTAATTTTACGTATGCTCTCCGGTTTTATTTTATTTATCTATATCATAGTAAACTTATAGAAATATGTTAATATATAAATAGCATTGACAATTAGGACCATTAACTTTTAGCGTAATCAATTTAAATTTTTGTATTTAGTTCAGATACATAAGTAGGTATATAGTTGATATTATCGACAGAAGGTTTTTAAGTAGATTGAGACCGTTATTTGAAAGGTATTTAGTGTGCCGCCGTGGTCTAGTAGGTAGTGTGTTGGCGTATTAGATGAAAGGCCAAGGTTCAAATCCCCGTTCAGCAGATTTCTGGAAAAAACTCTGAGTAAATAAATTTGCCATGAAAAGTTTCTCCCAAAATTTGTCGTTCGGAGTCTACTTTAATTAAACTGTAGGTCCCGTCACTCATGTATAAAATTAACACAAACAACATTAGTGGTGTGAGAAGCTAGGCCGTAATCTTGACTGAAGGGTAGTAATGGCCAATTATGTTATGTTATTTTTATATATTTCTAACTGATAGGTTTAGTTTACCTTAACATAAACCTTGAAATCGTATTTTATTAAGTATTCAAAATAATAAAGAAATGAGGCTAAATTTGAACCTTAATAAGAGTTGATCAAGTATATTTGACAATACTATGTCACATCTATGTTTCTTTTATTACAAACTAATACTTTGCAGTCTATTTTAGCAGGTGTCCAGATTAAACATAAAAAAGTTATTTGATTTTTACTTTTATATTTATAAACTATGCTGTGCGCTTCGTTAAACATAGTTAAACCATTCTCTGTCAACCAGGAGTATGTTCGTGTAACGGGGTGCGACACTTTACCAGCTGGAATATACTTGTGATGCTTTCAATATATTATAAAGCACAACTTGTAAAACTTGTGCAATTTCATATAGGTCGAAGTAGAGTGAAAGTTATTCTACCCTCCGATTTTTAAAAATCGCAATTATGCAACAATACATTCACTATTGTCTAATTCAGATTCTATTTCTCCGTTGCACTTAAAATATATTCTTCCGATTCAAAATAATTGTCAGCTCAAATATTGTCCAAAAGGAGATAGAAAAGCCAATAACCTCATGCAATTTAGGCATGACGGTGAGTGTGTTCAAGAAATGTTATCAAAAATCCGACATATATAACTTCTAGAATAAAGTTTTTAAATTCCAAAGCAACTTCGTATTATTCCTCTATTTGGTTTCCTATCATCTGGCATCTTTATTTTAAGTTGTCTACATGCATCTGGCACAAGCTAGGAAACAAAAGAACACTTTTATTTGCTAATTTTACATTCAAATTTAAGTTGTAAAGTATGTAATCCTAACATTTACAACTTACTCCACATAACATTTACAAAGAAATATTGACATACCCCGTTATCGCTTCCCGAACTTATGAATAAGTTTTTGATGGTATTTGTTCCTCGCATACAGAATGTGCTCTTGCATATTCTTAATAATTCGGCATCCCTGTTAAGTGGGCTGGAAATCTTTAGTACGATAAAACTTCTTATATGTATTTGAATTCATTGCGATGTACTGCTTTTGGTGCAGATATTCTGTAGCGGTATGGGTATTGGAGCTAATTTGTAACAAAAACAATATAAACATTTATATTTTTAGCACAAATTCTGCTTCAAATATATGTACAAACTAATGTCATAATTACACACAATCACTTTTTCACGCTCCTTTTTTCCTGCACTCTTCACTATAATTCTTCATCAGAGCATTAAATTGTAAAATGCATTAACTGGCGCATTCATTTTAATTATTCTTCCACATTAATTTATTTTCAAATCAACTTTTTACACGCTTTGAGTAACACTTCACAGCCCATAAGATGCTTTATACATATAGACGCAATGTTAGTTGTAACCACAAAATACTGCGGTTGTAACTACATAATTGACGTCTATACACTATATTACACAGCACAATAGCAGTAGCGTTGTTGCAACAGAAACATGATGGAATAGAACAATATGGATGGAAATCTTCAGATGTATACTAGAGCCAGCGTTGCCAATAATTCGTTCGAAAAACTTTTTATTTTTGGTAAAAACCTTGTTTCTACAATAAAAAAATTTTTTTTTTACAAAAGTACCAAAACTTCTAAAGGAAACCCCGGAGGCCGGTGCGCTTTGTTGGTGTTTCATTACTACTTTTGCCCGGGACTAACAAAATACATAATACTTTATTTAATAATGTAAATATTTCGTTCTATTATTATTGATTTTATAGAAAAAAATTTAAAATTGAATTTTGTCGAAAATCCTTGTTTTGTTAAGAAACAACTTTAATAAAAACTTTTTCGTATCTCCAAAAACTTGGGAAAAAAGGGAAAACTTAGCAAATGGCAACGCTGACTAGAGCTAACGTAAACAAAAGTGAACCGTATCGGAATCGAATACGCGACCCTCACAGTAAAATCTATTACTTCGGATGTTTTACATCTCATGAAATCTAATATGAACATTATCTAATATGAACATTATTTAAAAATTCTGAGTACACTATTAAGGACGGTGTTTACTCGGGTTTCTTATTAACACATAAACAAATTCAATACTTGAAACAAAATTGAACAAAAGTTTTGTTCCGAAACAAATTTTTTATGTGGAGTTTGATGTTTCGCTTTTTGAGAGAGAGGAAGAGAGAAAATTTTATTCGGAACACTTTCAGCATGAATTGGTTTAATTTTAATTTTTGTTCTGAAACAATTGAACAGTGCTGCCAGATACTTCAAACTTATAAGCAAATTTGGTAGAAAATTGATAAAATAGTAAAACTAATAAGTCGTTTACAAAAATATTTCATATGGTAGCCTTGTTTTTCCAGAACAATTGTTCGAAGTGGGTGAATCGTTTCAGAACAAACTCTCAAAAATCTAAAATTGTTTCGGAAAAAACATTTTGGTCCGAAACCATGGGTGAATCGAGCTTAAGTGTTTCGATTTTTGTTCAACTAAACAGCTGATGTTTTTAACCTCATTTATCCTATGTACAGTGACACTGAAAACTATACATATCCCCCCGAAAAAAATGATTTTTTGTAAAACTTTAAAGCCTTTAGATAATAAAATTATATCGTGTTCTTCCTTGTACTAAATAAAACATTTTCGAAACATTTAGTTTTGTTTTTTAAAGTAAACATTTATTAATAATTAAAAAAAATGCAGTTTTTAATGCACAGAAAAGTATACATAATCTATAGGTTAATAAATTTATTCATAAAGTACATAAATTTATTAATATTTTGTTTGGACCTCCTTTGTTTTCTAACACGGCTTTTAATCGATTATTCATTAAATTGACCAGTTTTGTTTTCATTCCATTGATCCATTAGAGCACTTTTCAGGTCCTGCTTGTTACTTATGATTCTTTTTCTCACTCTGCGTTCCAATTCGTCTTATAAGTTTTCAATTAGGTTTAAGTCAGGCGACCGGTATGGTGAATGGAGTTGTTGTGGCACATAGATTCGGATCGTTGTCCTATTCAAAGTACCACCTTCCAGACAGACCCGATACCGATTCCAGCAGATTATCTTTCAAAACATTCAAATAGACATACCGACCCATTGTTGTCTGAATAAAATCTATATTACCAACACCAGCCACCGACATACTACCCCACACCATAACCGAGCAGCCTCCATGTTTTGCTGTGGCCATTAAGTTCTTAGGTTTCAGCTCCTGATTCTTTTTGCGCCAAACTTTCTGTTTCTGATCGTAGTATTTAGCGACGAAAATAAATTTTAACTTATTTATAATCGGTATCCAAAATGGGTATGTCTGAAAGGTGGTAATTTCAACAGGACAACGATCCAAAACACACGGCAGCCATTGTAAAGGTTCTGTATTTTTAATTTTTCAACAAACATTGTGCTTCATTACGTAAAAGATGCATTTTTATGTAAGTAAGTAAAATATAGAAAAAACTTTATGTAACTAAATTTTTTTTAAGTAAGTTTTTTTATGCAAGTAAGTAAAATATAGAAAAAACTTTTGAAGTATTCATTAATATATTATTTATTTGAAATATGTATGTGTGCAGTGTGGTTCATTTTCACCTACTCTATATAATAAATTCTGTAGAATTTATCTCACGTGACCTCAGCGTGTCCACTTTTACACACTTAATTGAACCCATGTAGAAACTCTAATGAACTTACAAATTCCTCAGGTGATAATTTGCGCCTGGAAATCCGTTGCAAATATACAGAAAACAATACGATAAATCCCCAAACCCCAAATGGATTGAGACTAGTAATCAATCCAACTTCCACACTTATATGCAGAGTACTTTTTATCTCCTGGAGACCAAACAGACATTGTAGACATTTATCTCCTATATTAAACTATTTATCTATAACATTAACTTGAAGTTTTCTGATCTCCAAATGATTTACTTTTATCATTATAAGGAACTGCTTTTAAGTTGATAACAATCTGTATTGCATATATATCTTTCAGGTTATAACATAACTCTACTAAAGATTAGATTATATATAAATCTATCGAAACCTCTTTTATACTAACCTTTCCTAACTGTAATATACATTTAGTATATAACTGAATGTGAATCCAATCAAGAGTAGACGTAATATCAGCAATTTATTTGAGAATACCGTCGATTGGTTAATTTATTAAAGCATTGGGAAATCGATGGTAATTGAATTTTTTCGAGAGTATTTACACAATTCAGATAATCGTATGGAAAGACATTTTCCTTTCATTATTCTAAATTCATTTAAATAAATTTAAATACTTTTACAGTTATTAGGTCATCATCATTTTATGGCATAAGAAGGAAATAAATTCAGATAACGTAATTAAATAATACATTTATATAAAATACATTTATCATCAATACGAATATTTTAATACTGCTCTTGTGTTGGATCTCTCCTCCATCGCTGACTCCAGGATAGAAGACAACCTCTCAAGCCGATCACGCACGCTGTCCTAGATCTCACTAAACCCGAAGGAGCCATAAAAAGTTTTAAGGATGATCAAAATGTATAAGACGATGATAAAAAATCATCTGAAGATACCATGGCATTCTAACACTCGCTAGATGTTAAACAATGCGTGCAGCGATGTCCAATCCCCTGGACGTTAAATCTGGGTTGTGCGTGGAGCTTGGAATCCACCACGTAAAAATATTAAATCCAGTGAAGAACAAAACTCAAGTCTCTATAAGGATCCCCCTAAAAGTTGAGGACCATGGCAAACGTTTAAAGGACTACGATTTAAGAATAGGCACATAGATCTTCCGCACCCTTCACAGGATAGGCGTTTCCGCCCAGTTGGCAGATGCCCTCATGAAATGTAGGACGGACATCACTGCCATACAGGAAATGCGATGGATAGGACAAGGATGCAAAAGGCTGGCATCCTGCGATGTGTATTACAGCTGCCATCTTGTCTGTGGGTTCACGCCTGTAAAGGAAAGAATAGCCACAATCCGCATCAGGATAAAATTCTACAACATCAGCCTAATTTGTGCTCACGCCGCGACGGAAGAAAAGGACGATGTGGTTAAGGATGCCTTCTACGCTAAACTCCAAAGGTCCAAACATCGACTCGGGCCACTACCTTGTCGCAGCCAAGTTCCGAGTGCGCATTAGCACCACTGCGAAAGCTGGACGTTAAGAAGCTGCGATCACAAAAGACAGCTGAGGAATTCTCCGCTCAACTCTCAGATAAGCTCCGTCGTTCCCTATTTAATCTCAGCGACATTGGTGAACTGTGGGCCAACATCTCCCACTCTTTGTGCACTACTGCGGAAACAGCCCTTGGTTTCGAACGCCCACCCCAACGAAATCAATGGTACGATGAGGAGCGTCGCGAGGCAGCTGCAGCGAAAAACGCCGCATATAAGAAAACGTTGCAGTCCGCCGCTACCCGAGCCATTGTCGAGAACTATAGACAGAGGAGAAGGAATGAGAGGAGAAGGAATGAGAGGGTGAGGAAGTCGAGATGAGGAATGATGCTCGAAAGTTCTATCAAAAGGTTAAGCGTCTAACCGAGGGTTATAAACCCGGAGCGTCCTCCTGCAAGGACGAGAATGGAAACTTGGTTAAAGATCCGCCGCCTAGCCATGAAGAGGTCAAAGTCACGATAATGCGACTTAAAAACAATAAAGCGGCAGGTCCTGATGGCCTCCCCGCTGAATAGTTTAAGACCGATTGTAATGAGTTGGTAGGGCGCATGCACCAGCTTATTTACAAAATATGGCTAGAGGAAAGTATGCCCAACGATTAGAACCTCAGTGTCCTCTGTCCTGTCCTGAAAAAGGGAGACCCTACGTTATGCGCCAACTACAGGGGTTTAAGCCTTCTCCCTATCGCATATAAGCTTCTTACAGGCGTATTGTGTGAACGACTGAAGCCACTCGTCAAAACACTGATTGGACGTTATCAGTGCGGCTTCAGACCTGGCAAGTCCACCATCGACCAGATCTTCACACTACGCCAAATCCTGGAAAAGACCCACGAGAAGCAAGTTGACACATACCACCTTTTTGTCGACTATAAAGCAGCCTTCGGTAGTCTCAGAAGTGATCGTGTTTTTGCCACAATGTCTGAGCTCAGTATACCTGCGAAGCTGATAAGGCTTTGCAGAATGACGTTGAGCAATGCCTGCAGCTCTGTCAAGGTAGAAATGGACCTCTACGAACCTTTTGATACCATGAGAGGTTTCAGACAAGGTGATCCCTTATCATGGAACCTCTTCAACTTCGTCATGGAGAGTGTTTTGCGAAAGGCGGGGGTGCATCGCAATGGTACAATCTTCCATAAAAGTGTCCAGTTGCTTGCGTACGCTGACGACATTGACATCATAGGGCGTACCAAGCGAGATGTTACTGCTGCCTTTAGCGCTATTGAAAGGGAGTCTGCGAAGATGGGTCTGGCAGTAAATGAGGGCAAAACAAAGTATATGTTATCGACAAGTAGAGAAGTGCGGCGTACTGATTCTCAGATTACGGTCGATAACTATACTTTTGATGTAGAGGATGCTCCGGCGGAACGGGTATTTGTATCCGTTGGAAGGAACAAATCGAGGAAGCCCCGTCATCGATTGGTGTGACCAACTGGCGTAGGCGCGCAAGAAGGATGTGTTGTGGCAGGCCAAAATCCGTTAATCGGGTTGTTATGGCCAATTAAGTAAGTAAGTAAGAAGATACCATGTTGGAGGTGGTTTCAAAAGCCTGAAGGAGGTTGAAAAAGCCTTGAGAATGATCAAGATGTGCAATTCTATGATACACTACTCTTCCCATGATACCAAATTGGAAGAGCGCCATGGTATCTGTTGGCCTGCGAATTTAGGCATATTATATTTAAGCTCTTAAAAAATAAAACCGTAGTCTAGAGTCCGGTGACAGTACCCTCAAAGGGAAATTCCGGATGACGAACAAATGATGAAGGTAAAGATAACCTCCCAAAGACCTCGACATAGATCCATACATGATGCTTTTCCTTCTACTGGATCTTATACTGCATCTGTTTTTAGAATCACCAAGGATCATGTATACTTTTTAAAAATAAATTAATGCCGTACTTGCTTCCTTCTTTCAATAACGAAGACCACCTTATAACAATCACTGAAATCAATTGTAAGCAATGCTGGATCTCGGCGCATCAGATAACTAGTCGTCCTACACCATATCTAATAAAAAGAATGGTTACCGATATGAGCTAAACTTGGCCTATTGATTGGATCTGATGCCAACTGTCATCATACTATTTGAGGCAGCACGGAGGTCCATGAACAGAGTGAGTCACCCCTTTATTTTATTATATTCAATGATTTAATGCCATATAACGTGGGTGACGAGCACACTTTGTAACTAATGATAGAAAAGAGGTATTGGATATGAATGTCTAAAAATATTTATGATGAGGGATTGGAAGATGTAGGAGGAACTCTTCTTCTCTGATAACAGATTTATTGAATCTTCTCTTAATGGTAGGAATAATAGTATAACGGCGATTAGTAATCCTAGGAACTCGAATTGCGACGTTAATGATCGTCTTGTCTTGGGTATGGTCTCACTCACGCGTAGTAGATATTATAGTATTTTGATTTACAGTGGTCATGACACAGTCTTTTGAGAAACGATGTTCAAAATAATTCAGGAGGGGGAAATCCCTCTGATTCAACCAGGGGCATTGGGAATACTGCATAGTATACTAAAAAGTCGTCTTAGTCTAGTAGGTAGTGTGTTGGCTTATTAGACGAAAGGCCAGGGTTCGAATCCCCGGTCAGACATCAAAAATGAAATATGAAAAAATAATTCTTTGGCGACTTCTCAAAAAATCTGTCGTTCGGAGTCGACTTTAAACTGTAGATCCCGCTACTCATGTGTAAAATTAACACACACAACATAAGTGGTGTGAGAAGCTAGACCGTAATCCTGACTGAAGGGTTGTAATGGCCAACTATGTATGTATGTATGTATGTATGTATACCAAAAAAATTCTAAAACGTTCTGGGAGAGAGAATCTTGTGGCAACGTAGAAACTATCAATGAAACTTCCAGGCTAGGGAGGATTCCCGCAACAACATCTTTTTTTTGCCGAGCTGAATCACATCGAACTTCTCAAGAAGACATTTCGTGACAATAATCTCGTGAACTATGTGCCATCGCAATGGTGTAGAGTGAAAGTAGTATTCATACCGAAGACAGGAAAAAACTCCCATACCACACCTAAGAACTTTAGACCCAAAAATTTCTCCTTCTCCCTGTTGATAATTTTGGACAGATCCATTGGTGTTAATAGTAATAGTCAGACTCTGGATGGATCTCCTATCCAGGAAACAGCACGCATAATAATAAGTGAAGGTCTGTTGAGACCTTTCTGCATAATCTAACGGGTACGATGAAGAGATCGCTGGCATAAAAGGAGTATGTCCTGCCTATTTTCCTGGATTACTTCAACAATGTGGAACTTAGCGCTGTATCCATCGCACTGATAAAATTGGGTGAACAGAGTATCTAAACTATTTTGTGGGAGAACGATCTACTCAACGCTAGGGAGATAGTGATGCTAGGAAAGCGCTAGATGTGAGGTAATTGTTCTTACAATTTCGGCAGGTTTGTCGACACTATTGGATACAATTTGCTCTAGAGAAAGTCAGCGGGTGGGCACGTGATCGCGGATTGGATATTAACCATGGGAAATCGAAGGTTATTCTTTTCAAGAAAGGTATAAACCAACACCTTTTCGGCTACAGAGGTTGGAACTGAAACACACGAATAAGGTCAACTAATTTGAATCTAATACGGCGGTTCAAAAAGTCTGTCGGTATGGTTATCAATGGAGCCTTGCACACTACATCTACGTAGTGCCTCTACCGCTTGACCTCTATTGCTAGGGCTTGGCGGCTGCGGTTAGTATGCATCTCTGGATGACTGGACACGAATCAAATGCTGATCATTCAAGGATCCTGACAGAAATTGGAACTATCGAGAGTAGTGACTGCATGGAAGTCTGTAAAAACGGGAACTATTGGTGGCGGAATGAATAGCTCAATGTCGGCAATACAGGTACTCTAGATATCTTCCACATATCTGAATGAGGTAGCGAAACGATGTGATGTCCATATTACGTACTTGGGTACCGGAACAGAATGCCATTCGAGCTAACACTGGTCCATATATGGATGGAGGGCTTACAACACCTCTGCATGAACTCCAAAGAAGCACGCTCAGTAGAGTTATCGGAGTTATTATGACGCGTAGCATTATAGGCGCACACCAAGGCACATTGGTCGTGGACACCTTACAAACGATTTCTACAGAAGCTGCTAGATGAAGTAAGAGAGGAGGCTGTTTTTCACCTGCTGGGTACATCCCCTTCACTATGTTGGAGGCTAAAAAGGCACCGTGCTACCTACTATATAGATGATGTAGAGGCACGGTCACGCATTGAAATTGTCAGTCTGAGTCGCTTCATAGAAGCTCCAAGTGGTTCCGGGAGTAGCTCATGACGGTTAACATTGGTGGACTTCTTTGAATGAACCTCTATCTATCTACCTACCATATACTGTATTTCGAACATGTAGCCAATTTAAACAGATATGCTGCAATATAATATATTTGGATGGATTATTCTACACGGATTCCAACAATTGTCTGTACGGCAAGCAAAACAGTACTATTTTTTTAATATTTAATAAGAACTTACCAGATAAAGGGCCTTATTATGAGTTTTGATCGATTTTCGACTGTGCTCGAAAGCGCTAATCGAACGAATTTGCAATTAGTATTATAACGTTCATTCGATGTGAATAGTATTGTTACGAAAATGGAAATGGTGTAACATTGTTTAAAATTAAACAAAACATTAAATGTTATACAAAAGCTACAATAACAAAACAAAGGAATTATTTGCTTGATTAACAAGTAAACGAAAAGCAACAACGCTGTAAGGACGAACATAAACAAGATACAAAAACAACAAACATGAAAGCATAAATAAATGTAGACATCGTTGTTTACATTTATGGTGATTTCGAGAAGTTCTCGAACGTTCGCCTTCAAGAACATTCATCAGACTGTTTACGTCGCTATATAAAAAGCAAAGCAAAAGGCATGAAAAGTCGGAGTAGAAGTTCAGTCAGTCTTGGTGTGAAGACGCGTTGCGTGTGAAGTAACACCATCGTGGCTTTGAAGATCTCCGTTACGAAGATCTACAGAACAATTGTGTAGTAATTGTTATTGTTTATTGCAAAGGGCATAAACGAAGGAATAACAAATAAAGCAATTGTTGTTGTTAGATCATCAGTTGTGAACAGTGGAACACAAAATTGGTGTGAAAATAAAGGATTTAGTTAAAATTAAACACAAAATTTATTTTTATTTTTATTTGCAATCTACGAGCTCATATTTCAAACGTTTTTAAAAGGTAAAAACGTAGCAATTGGTGTCAGAAGTGGGATTGCAAAATCTAAAAGTAAAAAGAAATAAAATAAATAATAAAAGAAAATGCAAGCAAAATTGGTGGTAAAAATTGAAAGGAAATTGGAAGAGAAGCTGCATGAAACAAAAGAGTCAATCAGCAAGAGGAGTACTAGTGTCGAGGAAAAGGTGTCAACACTAGGAAAGACGGTTGACACGGAAGATTCAAATTTAGAAAAGAAAACCACAGACGTAGAAGGTGACGATGAGCCATTAAATGGCGGCAGTCCAAAGAATAATAGAAGTAAACCCGATAGCAAAGCCAAGAGAACTGTCAAAGGAACAGCTAAAGCCTCTCATAAAGACAATGATGGCGAAGATGATGAAGAAGGCGATGACGGTGAAGAGATGGAATACGAAGTTAAGGACATTGTTAGTCACAAGACGGAACGTGGTGTGTCGTATTACCTACTCAGAAGGAAGGGATATGCAAAGGTTGACGATACCTGGGAGACAGAGGGAACACTTAGTTGTTCTGAAAACATGGAGAGATAAAAGAAGAAACAGACACAATCGCAGAAGAAAGGTTCTATACTAGCCAAAAAGAAAGGAGGAAAGGCAGCCACCGGTCGAGGATATAAGAAACCAGTCGACGAAGAAAAAGAATGCGAAAAGATTTATGATTATGCTGAGGAGAACGATATCAAGAGGGAACGAATGATCGATATTTCCTCACCAGTTGAAAAAGAGGAAGATCGTGATGGTGGTCCTGAAGATTCACGACGTAAACTGAGCCGCTCACAATCTAAAGAACGAGAGCAGGAATACAGAGAACGTGAAAGTAAAAGAGAAGAAGAGCGCGAACGTGAACATGAAATTGAGCAGAAGGAGAATGAACGAAAACGCGAACGTGAAAAGGAACGCGAAGGAGAAAGAGAGAAAGAACGTCAGAGGGAACGCGAGGATAAAGTTATAAAAAGCGTTAGAGACCTGCAATGTGAGAAAGAAATAGAAGAAGAGTTACTTGAACATAAAAAGATAGAAAAGAATGTGCGGGAAAAGGAAGCGAAGCGGCTTAAAGATTTCCTAGAAGACTACGGTGACGAAAGAGATGATGGTAAATATTGCAAGGATCGGGAATTGCAACGACGTCTGGTTTAAAGAGTTCGAGAAGCATATTTAGATGGAAAGGACCGAAATAACGAACATGGAAAATTGTGCAGACCGCAGATAATTATTGATGATAATTTGGAAAAGCGAAGAGAACAAGTACAAGTCAAGGATAAGCACATGTGTTCAGGGGAACGTTCATGTGGGACTAGCAAGTGTGGGACTAGCAGAGACCGTGGCCTTCGCACTAGCCCAAGAGACTGCTCCCACGAATTCCAGACTTCCAGTCAGTAGAGGGCAGAAAACTAAAGTAGTGGAGGAAGGAGTACGTCTTTTAAATAAAATTAAAAGATTATACGAAGTAATGTACAGGACATAGAAAGTTTATAGACCTCGAGTAAAAATGAAAGTCGTACTCGTAAAACGACTGGCGAAATATGGAGAGGAGGTAATGAGCATATTCGGGACGAACAGGCTTAAGTGGGCGGCAGTGTTACGAAAATGGAAATGGTGTAACATCGTTGAACATTAAAATGTTAAACAAAAGCTACAAAAATAAAACAGCGGACTTATTTGCTTGATTGACAAATAAAGAAGAATAAAACAACAACATCAGTACAACGAAAAAGGAATAAAGAAGTAAACGAAAAGCAACAACGACGCTGTAAGGACAAACGTAAATATGATACAAAAACAACAAACATGGAAGCATAAATAAATGTAAACATCGTTGTTTACATTTATGGTGATTTCGAGAAGGTCTCGAACGTTCGCCTTCAAGAACCTTCATCAGACTGTTTACGTCGCTATATAAAAGGCAAAGCAAAGCAATGAAAATCGAAGAGAAGTTCAGTCAGTCTTGTGTGAAGACGCGTAGCGTGTGAAGTAAACCAATCGTGGTTTGAAGATCTCCGTTACGAAGATCTACAGAACAATTGTGTAGTAATTTTTATTGTTTATCGCAAAGGGCATAAACGAAGGAATAACAAATAAAGCAATTGTTGTTGTTAGAATCAGTTGTGAACAGTGGCACACAAAAGTTGTGTGAATAATAATGGATTTAATTAAAATTAAACACAAATTTATTTTTATTTTTACTTGCCATCTACGAGCTCATATTTCAAATGTTCTTAAAAGGTAAAAACTTAACAATATAAATAATTGTTCATACCCTACAAGAAATGAATGACCGAAACATACATAACATTTTAAAGGTCTTTTCAACAATAGAGTCGCATTTCCAATAATATATCATCAATAACTGTAAAATGACCAGTCTTTTTTAACAACATCATTGCCGGTAAAATGACCAGTCTTTTTATCATCAGATTTGATGGCGCTAAATATATTTTTGGCAATATATTTCAAAAGAAAGAATTTCATTTGAGACAAATTTTAAAATGAAGTCTTAAAAGTGTTAAAAATTTTTAAACTTTGAAAAAATGAATAAAAAATAGACAACATTAATAAATAATTAAAAGTAAGATAAAAAATATAGTGGACAAGAAATCGAAATGCACTATAAAAGGACCAGTAAGTGTTTAGAAATGTAAATATCTTTTCTGTGTGAATCATTTGACCAGTATTTAATAAATCTTTTTACTAGCTCCTTGTAAAACTAGAGTGCGTCTACCATACCTGCGGCAAAAGTCGATTGTGTTAAATATTTATACGAAATTTTTATTCAAATATCAAAATGTTAACTATTTTAACAATGTTTAATTATGTATTAAAATTTTATTTAATAAAAATAAATTTCTTATAAAAAATAAAGTTTTAAAGTAAAAAGTATGAATCAATTTGGTAGTAAACTGTGACCCAAATACACGTCAATCGTGACTGGTGTATGCATTAAGTTTGATTAGTCAACTGTACCCAATTTTCTATTTAACTTTCATTAACTTGACATCAACTCTGACTTAAGAACAGCAGTAGAGTGAGCAGATTAGATATATGTTTTATAGTCGCAAGAATTCATACGTTAGAAAGAGAAACAACATCACACGTACACGAATGTTTACATCAAGTTTTTCATATTGGCCTTAATAACTTGATGGGAACGTGTCATGTGTTCTGGTAGGGTATCTAAAATATTGTGAAACAAATTTAACAACATACATTTTAATAAATTTTTGCACAATTCAATTCGGCAGCGAAAGCAAAATTGTTTTCGGTAAAAAAGTAGACACACATCGAAATTTTCGACAATGCTACCAGATCATAATAAGATTTTGGTATTCGATAGTCAATAGTCAACGAAAGTCAATTTTATTTTTTTTATAAAAAATTTCAAAAAGCAATTACAAATTCTAAATCATAAAATTATCAGCAAAGCAGTGGATATTTAAATTCAATTATTTAAAATTTATTTTTAATAACGGGTTTGATTTCCATCGACGGTAAAAGCTTTTGTTAAACGTTTTCTTTTGTCTGCGGTTTCTGTGTGTCTTTCGGCATTTATTGGTTATATAACCTGTCAAATTATTTATTTCTAAAATACTTAATAAATGCTTTATTATATCCAAATACGAGTAGTTCGAATCAATATGGTGAGGGAAACGAAACTTTTATGGCCAAATTTATAGCACCCATTTAACATTTCCTTTTAAAATATTTACATAATGAAATTTGTCCACAAACACTTGAGACTTCCCCGGTTGCCTTTAAATACATTGCGTAACTACAACGCAGTGTTTGTGTCTTAGATTGTCTGTCGTATGATCCAAAAATGTTAAATTTACTGTTCTCTGTAAATAGGACTATTTACCATAAGTCATTTGACTTAACCTATTTTGTGGCATTATCTAAGCCTCGATGTCTGATATTACAAATTTCTTACGTAGAGAACATGTGCATAAATGCGAGTAGTTTTTCATTTTCCTTAGCATTTGTGTCTTTTAGTCGAGCTATTCTTTCGATTATCCATCACTCTGCAGTACGAATTTTGTACCCGATTTTTGCTGTTTGATTATTTCAAATGCATTTTTTGTTCGTACTAATGCACTAATAAGCTGTCTAAATGACTTGCTTAGTTTTCTGATTAATGAATTTTGCACAACTTTGTCTTTATATTTTATTCTTCTTTTAATCCATTGGTTTACATTTTTTATGTTTGTAGAACGTCAAAAAGAAAAAATTCAAAAAATTTTAATTGAATAGAAGGAAACAAAAAAGGAATGAGGAACAAAAACAAGAATTCGTAAAAAACAAAATGCTAATAGTGTTCTTTGTGTTTAGAATGTGCTCAATTTTAAGACAACGATTTTTGATCTTAATTTTTATTTTCCATCAAACCGAATAAATATTAACAACGTATAATTCTTAGATTTTGCGAAAACAATAAGAATTCCAAAAAATCTTTGCGTCAAAGGGTACTTTTTTCTAAGACGTACAAACGATTATTTGAGGTTATTTAGTGAGTTTTTAGTTTTATTTGTTTTTGAAGGACATGTTAAAAAATTTTGTTGCCTCGTTTATCTATTTCTAATTTTTTTATTTTCATCTCTTGAAAAAATGTTAGTTAACATAAATTGAGAATACTTGGTTATAATTCTGGACTACAAACCGTTATGGAAGAGAACGCAATAAAGGATGAAGAAGGTGATGAATACCTTGCACGTCTGTAAAAGGATGTTTGGGAATAGATGTGGCCTCGTATCATTCACTGAAGAAACGACCTATATTCTCCTACAGGGAAATAGTATGGTAGTATGGGAGGCTATACGAAAGTGAATCTATTTCGCTGCACAGTGTACATAGGTTGGCATGCTAGGACATTACCGGTGCTCTGAAGTCCACGCCGTTGGCTTGCCTTGAGGTTATCTTGTCTCAGACATGTTGGGCCATGTGCAGTGGCTTCGATTTAATACTGCATGAAGTAGAACCAAATTATCCGGGTTTTAGATGCTACCGGAGACTGTTTTCGGACGAACATACAGACTCACACTTCCACACAGGAAGAGTGGGTTGCTGAATCAGTTATCGCTGATAAAACGATTTTCATGGAAGGCGAACTGGAGTTGAGGTCTATTCCTATAAGAATACTTTTCCAAATTGGAAAAAGAAGCATGGAATTCAACAAACCGTGAATGGTCTAACATATTTGGTTGCCCAATTTCAAAATTTCAGTGGACAGCGGGAGGACCAGGAAATTACTTGAGTTCGACAAGAAAACGGTTCGCATTCGAATGGGAGTTCTAGCAGGAAACTGCGCTAATGGCAGTATTGCTGACAAGCTCGGACTGTCCCACCAGGATTACTGCAGAAGCTGTGATGATGTGAAGGAAACGGAATCGGTACAACACCTTTTCTGCGAGTGTCCTGCACTTTAGGATAGATGTTATCGGTTTTTGAGAGGCGAAACGTTTGAAGATCTGTGCATGGTGGCGAACGTACCACTAAGGGAACTGGTCGTTTTATGTAACTTGTTGCGGTAGGTTCGTGAATTTATTTTTAAAATTAGTAATGTCTAAAAACAGTCGAAAGTTTTTATCCTTAAATGAAAAATGCGAAATTTTGGAATATTTAAAAAAAGGATCGAGTGTTACAGTGTTAAATAAAAAGTATAAAGTTGCAAAATCAACGATATATTCAATAAAAAATAAAAAAGACAATATTTGAAAATGTGTGAACAATACGTTTTATGGACCCGGAAAATGCAAAACATTACGATCTTCAGAGCTTCCAAAAATGGAAAAATCGCTCTATATGTAGTTTATTTGCATGCGGAATAAAAACCTCCCTGTAAGTGGGTTGATGTTGAAAGAGAAAGCCAAACAAATTCACAAAAACATAAGTGAAAACGGAAATGACTTCAATGCTAGCGATGGGTGGCTACAAAAATTTAAAAAGAGATACGGAATTCGGCTCCTTCAGATAAGCGATGAAAAACTTTCTACGCAATCTCAGTTCGTAAATCCTTCTAAAATTATATTAAAAGCAAAGATAGAAGATTTGGGTTTATCCAATGATCATTTGTATAATGCCAATGAGTCTGGTCTATATTAGAAACTTCTCCCACAAAAGACATATGTAACGTCATTGGAGAAAAGCGCTCCAGGTGCAAAAATGGAAAAGCAAAGGATAACATTTTTATGCTTTGCAAATGCGTCAGGATCTCATAAAATAAAACTTGTAGTAATAGGAAAATCGAAAAATCCTCGCAGTATTAAAAATTTTATCTGTCCCGTAAACTACAGAAATTCGAAGTCTGCTTGGATGACTTCTTCCATTTTTAAAGAATGGTTTCACAACTGTTTTGTGCCAGAGGTTCTTACTGTTTTATTTTTCATTAAGGTGACAGATTTTTTAACGAAAAAAGGATTACCAGTAAGAGCTTTACTCCTAATAGATAATGCCCCATCCCATCCACCAGAATCCGACCTTCAATCCGAGAATGGTTCCATAGAAGCTATGTTCATACCTCTAAATGTAACGGCTCTAATGCAGCCAATTGATCAAAATGCAATTAGAATCACCAAACTTCATTATAGGAACAGTCTTCTGGCAACAATTATTGCAAAAGAGGGGGATTTGCTTGAATCGATGAAAAATCACACTTAAAGAAGGAGTTTCTACTCTAGAGGCATCATGGAACCGAGTTGGTAAAGAAACTTTATCTAACTGTTGGAAAAATATTTTGAATATGGTAAATGATGAAGACGATCCTAAATTTAATGTTCCTTTCAGCGTTTTAAAAGAAAAGTGGCAATCAGAGGTTAGATCTCTAGAAGATACTGCTGCAGATCTTCTACAGACATTGTGCCCTCAGGAAGTATTTACTGCTGTTAACATTAGAGATTGGATCGATAAACCTTGTGAGGACGTCACGCCATTTGATGAAAATGATTTAATTGAAGAGTCCGACGACGATGACTACTGTTTTATTGAAGCTCATGAAAACAATATTAAAGCCAAAGAAGCTGTCGAAATTTTTAACAAAGCTGTCCAATGGGCTAAATTTCAAATGGTCGATCAAATTGACATTAAAGCAGGGGTTACCAAAAATTTTTTGGGTGCGTATTAGTGCGTAAGAGAGGAAACAAATTGAGAGAATTTATTTATTTACTGCCAAAGAAAAGTGTTAATAATATACGCTATTTTGATTTTCATTTCATCAACATAAAGTTATACATAAAGTTATACACTTTTGACTCAAAAATTTGGGATGTTTTCTAGATATTTAGTAGGAACATATTTTGGTTCCATAATTAATACAAGATTTTAAATTTTTTCCAAAAAAAATTTTGCTTTTGTCTACAAAAAAACCTGTTGTCTCTGTTCCTTATCATTTAAAATGTCCTTAAAATGTCATTTTAAGAACATATAAGACATTGCAGATTTAATAAAAGCGTTTTTAAATATTTGAAATATGTTTTTGAGAGTAAACACCTAAAAAAATGACATTATTCCGCTAACATGTGCACTCGCCGAAGTCCTGATCAACCAATAAACAAAACAGCATAAGCAATGTGTGTGAATTCTCTTCTGCACAATTGTGCTATGAATATGGGTAACTCTGCATTAAAGTATTTGAAAAAATCAGGGAATTGGGCGGTAAATAAGCTGGTCGAACAAAAGAAAAACAGAAAATAATAATCTCTCTCACAAATAAAGAAC
>QOCX01002169.1:0-24403 GCA_005959815.1 Sarcophaga bullata | reverse complement strand
AAAAAGTGCTGTGACAGTAAAGATAACGCACAAAACGATACCGATTCACCACCAAACACACACACGCATACACCCATACACATACATATGCATAAATATACGCAGTCACTTGATTGCCATAGTCACTATGAGCCCAATCCAGTATTTCGTTTTTTGTTTTTTTGTTTTATTTTTCCATTCGAAATGCTCTTTTGCAATTAAATAACGAATACGAATACGAATTTACGAACATCGAACGAAATATGCTTGCAAACGCAAAAGAAAGTCTTTCTGGTGCAAAATATTTTATAAAATAGCCATTCAGACTGCCATTTAAAAATGGACACAACAATCTCAGCTTAGGCTCAAGCAAAAAAGTTTGTATTTCACAGGCGAGAAAAATGTCACAAAAGAAAAGTTCTGAGAATCTATTCTGAATTTGGTTTTCTTTTCAAAATATGAATAATTTTCCCGTTATTGTTACAGTATTTCTAGTGTATGGTGTATACTCGCCTAGTGATTTCAGTTTCTCATATTTTTTCTGTTTTTGTTTTCTTTTGAATTTTGTTTTTGATACGAATGGCTATCACTGGTGGTGTGATGTTATAATGGCTTGTATACGAAGGTGCTTTGGTAGAGAAAAAAATTTTTCCGCACAGTGGCGCAGTGATACTTAGATTTTCTGCTAGTTTTTCCAGGTTAATGATATTTTTTTCGTTTTGTTTTCTATTTAATAAGATTGGATTTGAGCTTGTATAATCGTTTATATCCAATGTAACGCAATATATTTAAAATAAAAATTATTAAAATCTTTCCATAAGAATGACTAACAATTGTATGGCTACGCCACTGTCTTTCTTGTATTCCATTATTGCCAACATATGACCTCCTCACTTTAAAATTTCAGAATTTGCAATGTTTCTACAGCATTGTGCACAGAAAATCCGGGCTCATGAAGGATTTCAGTTGTATTAAGTATGGAAAATAGTTCTGCAATAACAATAAAAATAATTGTTTTACAATCAAAATGTTTACATACATAATTGGCCATTACAACCCTTCAATCAAAATTACGGCCTAGCTTCTCACACCACTTATGTTGTGTGTGTTAATTTTATATATGAGTGGCGGGACCTACAGTTTAAAGACGACTCCGAATGACAGATTTTTTTAAAAAACTTTTCATGGCAATCAGAGTTTTTGCCAGAAATCTGCTGAGAGGAAGCCGCCGAAGAAATATTTTTTTCATATTTCGTTTTTGATGTCTGACCGGGGAGATACGAACCCTGGCCTTTCGTCTAATAAGCCAACACGCTATCTACTAGACTACTAGACTATGTTTGGAATGTTTAGTAAATCATTTATTAACCCTTTGACTGTTTATGTCGAAGATACGCCTCAGAGCGGAACGAAAAATTTTTGTGTATTGCCGTCTTCGTCTTAAAGAAAAGTCTTATTATATATTATTCAACGAATCCACTGGAATTTTTTCCCTGCGATAGGTCAAGTAAAGGTCTTTTAAGAAATGTAAATTTTAGAACATTGGTTAGTTTGTCAACGAGAGGTTGTATTAAGCTGAAATAACTAAATCTGGGAAAGCTTTCAGATAGGATTACAACCTAGCTTCTCAGACCATTTTATACATGATTGGCGAGACCTGCACCTTAAAGTGGATTTCGAACGATAGATTTTTGAGAAACTTTTTTTTTTTATTTATTCTCGGAGATTTTGCCAGAAATCTGATGAGAGGAAGACGTCGAAGAAATATTTTTTTATATTTCGTTTCGGCCGAGATGTGTGGGTTAGGGTTTGAACCGTGGCCTCTCATCTTATAAGCCAATACACTACCTACTAGAATACTGCTACATCATAATGCCGATTGTACTCGTCTTAAAGACAATCGTTATTCAATTCCACGAATCTTTTGGCATTTTTTCGCTGTGAAAGGTCAAATAAAGGTCTTTTAAAATATGCAACTTTTTAAGAATATTCGTTACTTTGGCCAATAACTAAACAAAGCTGAAGTATCGTTACAAAATCTATATTTTTATATAAAAATTTGTAATTAAAAAACCTGGATATGTTTTTTAAAGAATCAACACACAGCATTAGAATTTTAGTGATAATTGCCTACGTTTACAAGCACAAACGATTTATTATGATTACGTCGTTGAGTATACTCGTCTAAGCTGGAATATTATTAAGAAGGCAGAAAAGGTTTTTTTTTTATCAAAATTACAAGTTAAAGGGTTAATAAATTGAAATCCATTTAAATATTAATATTACTTCAACAGGATTTCTTCGATTCGAGTAGCATTTACCGATAAATCGAACCAATAGCGGAGACTTGACAATCGGTTGTAATAGACTCTACAAACATAATTTCATAGGAACATCTAACATCATTGTTTCTAATGTCCACCAAGTAATTCAACCATATTCCAAGTGATTAATTTTTTTCGATGGAATAACGGTAATAATGTTTAGAAAAACAAAATTTGAAAAAATAAATGCTGAATTGCCTCTCAATTACTTTTGTAGTGTGGCCGGATTCCAGGTGAACATTTTCAATTTCTTTTGCGACAAACACAAATAAATATTGTATGTTTGAGTGTGTTAAAGTATAACGATTTCACACGAACCCATTCCATGGTCCAAAAAGTATTCCTGTTCCCATACATATTTGTGCATACGATTACTAGGAGTAGCAGAATTTTTAAATGTTGGCGGTGGACAGTAAAAAAAAACCAAAAGTTATACGGCAAACTATGTGGTACATCTGATCTATGATAGTATGTATGTATGTATGTATGTATGTATTTATGTATATATGTATGCATGTACGGTGTTGTAGTGTTTTAAATTTATTTTGTTTAATTTGAGGTAAAATATTGTAGTAGAAAACATGCTTTAAATAAAAAAAAAAAAAAAATAAACTGTCCACGCAGTATAAACGTTAGGTAGCCATAGAGTAACATGGTGCTGGTTGGAACTCAATTCAGAGAGAGAGAGAGACTAACTGCAATCCATTTAGCCAAAAGGGAAAGAAATTTTGTTGCTGTTTGCAATAAAACAAAATGCGAGCATTCTCATCTTATATAACGTTTGAATTATCGTGATTCGTGACACGGCATGTAAAATAAAAATTTTTAATTTTTTTTTTTTCGTTTTTCTCATCGACATGGTTTTCACTATTTTGGCATTTTTCATGGATTACACGGTTTACAGAGTATGTTTAATGCGAAATTCAATTGGTAACATAGTGAAGGATATTACCATGAATCGAAGTCTTTTTCAGTTAAAACCAACACATCTTGAGCGAGTCTACCCTTTGCGTGTGCTCATGTTCGTTCATTGGTCAGGTTGCCTTGTGTAGTAGGTGGGACTGCCAATATCAATGTGTGACAACTTCATCTATATAGTAGGGACTAAGTTGCCTTCTCCTTTTGTATAGTACCCGACAAGTACCAGTAGATGAACAACAGTCTCCACTTTTTCCCAATCTCTGCAGCTTCAGCAGAGGATCTATAAATGATCTCAAGAAACTGTTTAGAGGATAGTAAAAACTATGGCATTACAATGGCCTATCTTTGTAGCCTAAGTGTGTGTGTCCAATTCCTTTACCTATCTACCTATCTAATAGATGAAGAGTAAGTATCCTCTTTATCCTCATGTCTATAGCTTCTACAGAAAAAATGATCAAAGCGCCCAAGACCAATGCACTTCTCATGCAATGATTTCAAAAGTTTAAACTGCGTAGCGTCTCTTAACGATTGGAAAATTCGTATTTGCTTGTAACGATTTTTCTTTTGGTTTTTTTTTCGTAATTTTTGTACTCCTTTTAACGAATGGTTACAATCAAAATTTTGTGAGAATAAAACAAGTGAGTGAGTGAGTGAATGAATGAATGAATGTACGAATGTACGAATGATGGTAGAAAGAGCGTGTTTTTATGCATTTCTAACAACATTTATGACCCTCATCATCGTCATAGTCATAGCCATTATTGTTGTTGTTTTCTTCTTCCTTCTTTTTATGAATTTTTATGTTTGATGATGGCATCTCAGTGTGAGTGTGTTCTGTGCGAGTGGGTTTAGTATAGAAACGTACGTACATTGTGTATTGTATTGTATGTAGGCATACACGTATGTACATGAACATATAATGTATGAGGCTTGTTGTGCAATTTGAAAATCGATAAATTGCAATTAATTTAATGGTCACAACACAAACGACATTCCAAAAAAAAATAATTTCTTTTTTTCAAATCATAAATCACGGCATCAATTGTGGTTAAGGTTGGAGGTCGAGTGGGTGAATTTTTCTTTTTTTTTTTCATATTTTTTTGAGTAACTTTTATAATATTTTTCAATTGTTAAAAAATTCAAGACTTTTCTAAAATTTCAGCATGCAATTGCAAGAAGTTTCTATAATTTAAGAAAGTGTGTATTAGACGTGAGCCCCAAAATGAAAGAATATTGCTTCGGCGACTTCTTCTCAGCAGACTTCTGGTAAAAACTTTGAGTGTAAATAAGATTGCTTTGAAAAGTTCCTAAAAAGTCAGTCGTTCGGAGTGATCCCGACACTCATGTATAAAATTAACACTCCCAACATAAGTGTGTAAGAGGCTATGGCTTAACCAATTATGTATGCATCTGTGGTTTATGACTGGTCTTGGTATGTATGTAGGTAGGTAGGGGAGGAAGTATAGTCAGACAAAGCCAATTGTAATACCAGAAATTCTCATTTCACTGCTCTTGGAATCATTCAATCAATCAATTAATAATACAACTGTACTGACCCTAAAACGTTTTTCCCAATGCTGTTGCCTAACAAACTTCAAGATGTAAAAATAACAGCCTCCCTACAACTTAACATGCACTCAGGTATCCCTCTTTGAAATGCATTATCTCCGCTCCGGGTTTTAGATATGTTTTCTTGTGATTCGTTTACCTAATCATAGAATTTACTACATACTGAGGTTCAACTGATTTCTATTATGTACAATGTTCTTTGCATCTCTAATGCTCGATAATATTTTAAGGCTATTTCTGGAAAGTCTAATGTAAGATGCAAATATCTTTTTATCTAACAAAAGTTTAGATGGTTTCAGCTAGGCCGGTTAAAGGAAAGCATTCCTCTCTACAACTTATATTACTAGATGAGATGTTCCAAACTTTCTTCCTGCTTCTCAGAGCGTGATATGATCCCTCGACGCAGTGTAGTAATTTCTTGAGAGTAAACGTATTCCTGTAAATTACAACTTTAACCTTCCATTAAGCAGAGTGTGATTCTAATTTTCCATATCCAGATGGTTCCACGTCTATCCTCCAGGAAATAAATATTCGGATACGGTAATGATGAGTCACGATCACTTTCTATCCAGTTTGAATTTCAATGAATAAGATCGCTTGGAAAATACTCTCCTGTACAACTGCCACGATCGTCATCTATTTACATATACAGAACGTACATTAATGTGAATAACATACTAGTAACAACAAATTGTCCATTAAGTTGTAACACTTAATCATCGTGTCACAGTATTGTTTTCGGGGACGGTTATGGAGACCAGTTCTTTGCAAGTTCGATAAATCTTGATAACAAAAATTCGCACATTGAGTAAGACAATAAACAAACATATTTATTGATTTTATTAAAACAACAAACAAAAGAAGTAATTAACTAAATTAAAATGAACAAATAAAGGAAGCGTATAGATTCCAAACGATAATGTTTCGGTAAACAAAACTTAAAACTGGTTGCTTTGCGACAAATATATTTCAAAAATAAAACAATAATCAAATGATTAATGATCTGTTAAAAAAAATCAATAATCGATAATTCATTGATAAAAAAAAAGGAAAACCACTTCACATACAGTATTGCAAAAATACATTCCATAGGGACTCAATACTAGCATGTATGATATATTTATTATGTACACTAATTCTCTCTTACGCGAAACTTAATTTAACATGCTTAAAAAGAAAGAATAAATCTCGTAAGAGTTTTTTTTATTTATTTAAATTCGATTATCAATAATGTTTCTTGAACTCTATAAACTGGGATGACCATAATTCTGGAACAAAATTTTGGTTCTGAAAATTTTTTTTTATATGGAGTGTGAATTTCTCTTTTTGAGAGAGAGAGAGGAAGAGAGTAAATTTTGTTCGGAACATTTTCAGCTTGTATTCGTTTAATTTTAATTTTTGTTCTGAAACAATTGAACAGTTCTGCCAGATATTTCAATTTTATACACAAAATTGAACAGAGCTGCCACATGATATTATATTATATTATATTATACATGTTGTATGTATAATAAAATACAGAGTATTTGTTTCATTTTGTTTATTAATGTTTTATTCGGTGGTTAATGTGTTACTCGGTGGTTATTGTTGTGTTCATTATTATTAAAAAATATTAAAAGATAGAATGATACTGCGCTGTCTCATAGTAAAACTAACACGTCGTTTACAAACATATTTCATATGGTAGCCTTGTTTTTCCGGAACAAACTCTCAAAAAATTAAATTGTTTCCGAACAAAAATTTTGTTCCGAAACCATGGGTGAATCCAGCTTTAGAGGCAATATAGAGAGTTTTTGGTGCATGTACTAGGCATTTTATTTCTTGTAATACATATGTAATGAATTACAATATTGTTACGTTTTTACCTTTTGAAAATGTTTGTAATATGAGCTCGTAGATTGCAAATAAAAATAAAAATAAATTTGTGTTTAATTTTAATAAAAATCCTTTATTAATCACACAACTTTTGTTTGCCACTGTTCACAACTGACTCGTCTTCACACAAGACTGACTGAACTTCTACTCCGATCCTTCATGCTTTGCTTTGCCTTTTATATAGCGACGTAAACAGTCTGATGAATGTTCTCGTAGACGAAGGTTCTAGTGTTCGCCTTCATGGGGAAGTAGGATTTCTTTTAAATAAAATTAAAAGATTAAATGATGTAAAGTACAGAACACAGAAAGTATATAAAAACGTTGAAGACCTGCAACGTGAGAAAGAAATAGAAGAAGAGTTACTTAAACGTAACAAGATAGAAAAGAAAGTGAGGGAAAAGGAAGCAAAGCAGCTTTAAGAGTTCCTAGAGGACTACGATGACGAAAGAGATGATGGTAATTATTACAAGTGTCTGGCGGAAAGAGTTCGAGAGGCAGATTTAGATGGAAAGGACCGACATAACGAACATGGAAAATTGTGCAGACCGCAGATAATTATTGATGATAATTTGGAAAAGCGTAAAGTGAACAAGTACAAGTCAGGATTAAGCACATTAAGGGATGTGAAGACCAACCTTTTCATTGAGAGACGTTTGGTTTGCTCCAGAAGCTTCTTGCATGCTTGTTGTTAGTGCATCTTGTTTACGCTTGTCCCTGCTGTTGTTGTTGTTGTTTGTTGTTTACTTGCTTATCCCTTTTTCGTGTACTGATGTTGTTGTTTTATTCTTCTTTATTTGTCAATCAGGCAAACAAGTCCGTTGTTTTTGTAGCATTTGTTTAACATTTTAATGTTAAACGAATTTACACCATTTCCATTTTCGTAACAATATGTATGCAAGAAATAAATTCTTCACAGAATTTTTTCAGTATTGTTTTCAACCAATTCTCTCCTTTTTACCCGATTTCTTTTTAACGAGTATTTTTTTTTAAACGTATCTATCGTGTTAGAAGAGAATTAGGTGTAATCACTTAACGTGCTTACTTACTGTACTTACTTATGAAGCAGTGAGAGTCCTCTATATCCACACTTTAGTGTCGTTAATTAATTCTTTTGAATAGTTTTGTGTTTTTTTTTCTTTTAGAATTTTAAAAATCTTTTGTTTTTTCACAAATATGCCATCGTATTATAACTTTATGACTCTTAATTAATAAATGTCAAGTGCAAATCTAAAATTGATAATGCGTTGATATAAGCACATGCATATGAGGTGTATAGAGAGTGATAAAAATTGTGAATTTGAATTTTTATTCATAACAGTGACAGATGGTTTGGCGTGCGCAAATGGCCGCACGCATTTCTTTTTATCTTCTTTTGTGTGGAAAATAATTCGGTGCTCATGTAATTTGTTAGTTTTTCTTTATCTAATTCAACAATATAATGAATACAGTGATGATAATTATATTAATTGATGTTTTAATGTTTAAAATTCTAACATTAAACTAACATTACTAACTAACTGTATAGCTGCCTAACTGCCTAGCCTTAAAGTGCTTATTCATTCAAAAACCGTTTTTCTTCGCATACCAAGTTATTTTCGCTGCGGTTTCAATTCCTTGTACATGCTGGTAACATTTGAATGAAAAATTTGATTTGATTTGATTTGATAAAGCTTTACAATTCCTCGGGTGTGTTCACCCGCATACTGTGTCTTTCAAAAGTGATAACTTCATAATTTTATTATTTGACAAAGTGAAGTGACCAACATGATTTAAATTTTAATTTCTTTACAAACGTAGGCATATTTTGATCATTCTTCTGTTAATGTTAAAACTCCATGAGATTTGAGGATCTAATAATTAAAAGTCGCCGTAGTCTAATAGGCAACGCGTTGACTTATTAGGCATGATGCCTCGTTTCAAGCCCCGGATCAAAACGAAATCAAAAAAATTTTCTTCGGCAATTTTCTCTCAGCTTTGGGAAAATTATTTTGAAATATGCTATGCCATCTTTATCGAAGCTGCTTCATGTAAACCAATTTCAGATGCATCTACCAAGGGTGGTGAACAATCAATAATTTCTGAGAAAAAACAGTTTTTAGCAAACAAAACATGTTTGAAGGGCTCAAGAAATACTTAATTAAACATACTAGACGTTATTCGGGTGTAATTTCACTTTTGCACTGTGGTAGTTGTCACTCTAACTAACACCTCACAAGCGACATCAAGATTTGTGTTCTGAGATGAGATTTTGTCTCTTCAATGAAAGAAATTCTACAAAAACCTTTAAAACGGTGTAGAATACTTAGCACGTTTGATATAAAAAAAAAATTGTAAATTAAGGAAGAAAACAAAATAAGAAATTTGAATTGAGGCACTGCTTGGGTTATTTAATCGGACGAAAGATCATTTGTCTCTTTTTAAAATGATGGGAAGGGATGGGAATACATTACTGCTTATTCACTATTATCCTGTAATGGAAAGTGTCTTCCTATAACTTATGCTGCTTCCGAAATTCAGTGAAAAGAGTGTTGTCTTCTGCAAGCGTGGATGAGATATTTAATAAAGCCAAAACTGCACCCAATATACTACCCTGTGCCACATGAGAGCACTGTTAAAGTCGTTTTCATTAATTACAATCTTTCGGTTCTTAATATAACGTTCCAATATTTATTCAATATTTGTTGGAAAATTTAGTCCTGCGTGCCAAACTAAGTCCAATGCTTGAAAAACGTATTTTAAGAAAGCGAATCTCTTCGAATACTCATATTAGGGCTTGTATTTATTTATGGGTGAACATCCATGCCATTTACCAGAGAAAATTCAAAGCATATTGCGATTTTATTGGCAAGAAATTGTGCTATTTTATGCACGCAAAGCATTCTTTTTTCACTTTGTTCTTACACAACCTCCACCGCCACTGCATTTGTGTCGAAGGCTGATTTTATCTCAATTTTATAATGCCATATAATCTTCATAGTGATCGGCTCCTTATTTTTGTTGAGGATCAGTGAGTTATTCATAAAATCTCTCAAACAAAAAGTCCATTCGCAAATCGATTCGAGCAAGCTTTCATTTCATATTTTACTAGATTGACCTTCGAAACTTCGCTTCAAAAGAAGCTCGGCTTCGGTAAAATTTTTAAAACATCTTTACCACCCTGTTACTATCACACACTCATTTCCGCCTAAAGCCTTATACTGTTAGGATTAATAAACTTTAATTCGCTTGCGTATGCAACCTAACCAGTTTAAGGATAAACTGTAAAACACATATTTGGGCTTGGCCCATCCATTACTTACTAGATTGTATGTCAATTTATTAGATTGTTTGTGTACTTGAGTGTGTATGCATGTATGTGTTCGTTCCAGTTGTTGACATTTTTGTTAATGTTTCATTACGAGATTGGGCCAACAAATATTCTGATAATTAGGTACGTTCACTGCATATGCTACGTGTTTTTACATGTTTTCCGTTATTTTGTTTAATTTCATGTTTTTATTTTTGTTTTCATTGTTTTTTTGTATTTTTTTTTTTGAAGGGTTTTCTTTATTATTATTATTATTATTCTTGTTGTTGGTATTATTGTTTCATAAATTGCGTGTTTTTAATCTGCTGATAAGAAGGTGAGGAGTTTTCATGAGGCTGATAAGCGTTATTAAAATCTAACAAAAAACCAACAATAAAAATGCGTTCAAATGCGATGGTAATTAATAAGCGTTACAACAGAAATATTATTTCGGTTTTCAGAATCTGTTATGATTTCTTGCGATTTGACTAACACGTTCGAAATTCCTTTATAATAACATGGTAATACGGATGGTGTAAGCTTATTACAATTATACTAACTTTATCGTATTGCAGGTTATTTTAACACACTCGTGGATAAATCATATTTATTTATTAAATTTAGATATTCATGGCGACGCAGAGCGGGAAAGTCGCTGAAACTTTAACGCAAAGTCTATACTGGGGTTAAAGTTGAAGCTGAAATTGCAGTAACAATATGAAATTCATTGATTCGAGATTCAATATACGGGTTTAAAGCAAAAAGTGTAATTGCATCAATATCGATAGTAACAAGAGCAGAATTCCTGACACAATTATTGGACCAATATGCTGTTTTCTTACAGACTTTTGCTTGTTCTCACGAGTGGGACTTTTTTATTATTAATTGACGCGTGTTATTTCTTAAGATAATGTCATGCGTCCATGTAAGCTGTATGTGATATTGGCGATCACTTATTTCAATTGTTGACTGCACCCATTTGTAGAAACTCCTGCCCGAAAATATGATCAATATGCCTCGCAAATCAATGTGTGATACTTTTGAGTCAGTTTCTATTTTTTAAGGAATATATTGCAAATACCAGACCACGACTTTAATAATTGAAATATAATTTGTTTTTATACAAATGTACAGTTTTTCGCGTTAACGAAAAAAAGTTCCGTTAGTAGAATGTCATTTGATCCACTTTGTCTGATCCTGTTACTAAGTTCAGGATAGTGTGCAGTTCTTATACAGAATACTGTTACAAAAATGGAAATGGTGTAACAAAAAAAATGTTAAACAAAAGCTACAAAAACAAAACAACGGCCTTATTTGATTGATTGACAAATAAACAAAAATAAAACAACAACATCAGTATAACAAGAAAAAGGGATAAACATGTAAACGACAAGCAACAATAACACTGTAGGGACAAACGTAAACAAGATACAAAAACAACAAACAAGAAATCATAAATAAATGTAAACATCGTTGTTACATTTATGGTGATTTCGAGAAGGCGAAGCCTCGAACGTTCGCCTTCAAGAACATTCATCAAACTGCTTAAGTCGCGATATAAAAGGCAAGGCATAGCATGCAAAGTCGGAGTAGAACTTCAGTCAGTCTTGTGTGAAGACGCGTTGCGTGTGAGTATGCAATCGTGGTTTGACAATCTTCGTTACAAAGATGTACAGAACAAATAAAGTAATTGTTGTTGTTAATTGTTCGAACATTAGTCCGGCTTTTGAATCTTTATTCTCCAGAGCTTTTAGTTTTATCGGCAAATGGGGTCAGTTATCACGCAGAAAACTATTTTATTACTCAGTCTTCCATTTCGACACTCTCATCATTTGGCATCTCTTCACAAAAATTGAAATAATAACAGTCGGGAGGCACATCTTTACACGCGAAAAAATTTTAGATACCATAAAGGCGGAGTGTTAAACACCATGTGCAGGGACGATTGTCATTCTACGAATCGTTTGATCATCATTCGTAGGTTAAGAATACAGAGCAGGCAGCCAGCAATTATAATACCTCCGTTATAATATGCCCTTAGAAATATAAGTCGATACCATGGGCTTTATTGTTCTTCAGGATGTTGATTTCTGTGATGTTGTAAGGTTCTATGGTTATGTTTCGCCTGAAGCTTTTACTATCTTGTCTTAACACGTATGTACATTCTCCTATTGTTCTTGCAAGCTCTTGTTATATTGTGTTATATTTTGATATTCTTTCTCATTAGAATGAATTCTCAAGAACCATAAGACATCCATTTGGCCTTTTGTTATATTTTGTTTCGCCATTGCATCACTACACCGATGCGCTTTCCTATTAATTATCCTTACTTATCCTTGGTTCTGCAGCGTACCTTTCAGTCGCGCTTTTCGTGAATGTTTTCAAGCATTTTCTTTCGGCAAATAACGACCTTTTAATTTATCTTTCTTAAAGGAATGAAACAGATGGTAGTTATTAAAGATATTTTATTCGGAATCTTGATTACCAGAAGAGACTTCTGTGTAGAATATAACTTAGAGGTGGATATGGGCCTATTATTCCAAAGTCTACAAAAATAAAAATATAGTGGTAACACCGACTAGCTAATCTGCATATTAATTTCAAATTATTCTCTAGGCTGGCTAAACTCCAACGTACTAAAAACAACTTCGTTTGTAATTCGATCACCACAATGAAGTATTACTTTGGAGGTAATGAGTCAACGAATATAGACTTCGATTTTTGCTGATCTTACTCCCTGTGTTATTCTTTGCTGAACAAAATCACACACACCGTTCCAATTTTCACATGATGTTGGAGTCAAATCAACAATATTGTCGGGATATATGGAATCTTTCCCAAGCAGTTTCTCTGGTTTTTGAGTCGCAATCAAAGAAAACATTTGCCGTGTTTTAATAACAATTATGTTCGATTGAGCCGCCTTGGTCTAGGATTATTAAATGAAAGGCCAGGGTTCAAATCCCCGGTCAGACATCGGAAAAATGAAATACGAAACAATTTTTCTTCGGCGGTTTCCTCTCAGCAGATTTCTGGCAAAAACTTTGAGAGTAAATAAAATTGTAATTAAAAGTTTCTTAAAAATCTGTCTTTCGGAGTCGACTTTAAGCTGTAGGTCCCGCCACTCATGTATAAAATTAACACACACAACATAAGTGGTGTGAGAATCTAGGCCGTAATCCTGACTAAAGAGTGGTAATGGCTAATTATGTATATATCTTCGATTAAAGTTCACTTGATCGTTTTTGCTTCCTGTTAATTTCAATACGTTACTGTAGGTTCCTTTTTGTTTTATTTAAGAGATCCAATCATTCTCCGATCTTTCCATAACGTTTGATGGTAACTGCTACCAACTGCAACGATATTATAACTGCAATCATCCAGACTGTACTCTTGATCTCCTGTAGGAGGAAGCTGTTTTTCCTCTATAAACTGTCGTACTTGTAGCCTTTGCCACCATTGCACATGAGGTGTTCTATTTAGCCATCTCCATCAGCAACAGCCTTATTTTCTACGTTTCTTCGGTCAGGTTAGATTTTATTCGCGCAAGTCTTGACCCACATTTCTCTTCTCATTCATATACATCGGACGTTCCCTGAACGTGAATATGTTCTAATGTGTGAGACAATGGCAACGACATCATTACACGTTCATGCCAGTTTGTTGATGTATTTACCTCTTACTTCTAAAGCAATCACTTACCTTAAATTTAAACATTAATGCCAGCCATCTATGGTATCTACTGTAGAGCCATTCTTTCGGTAGCAAAAATTTATAATCAGACAAGGCTTTGCCCATCCAAGGATATTTGCTGTCTCATACAGATTATCCTTCGCAGGAGTTTACCGTCTGTTTCAATCATACAAAGCGGGCGGTATTTCGGTTAAGCCTGCACCTATTGCTGCTTAGAATCAACGTTTTTCGTCAAATTTTTTTTTCTTGAGTGCAATGTTTGAAATTTTAACCTTCAACCTACTTGAAATTTTGTCTTGGAGCCTGGGGACTCTCTGTCTTACATTTCCTTATCATAAATGTTTTATAAGCCGCAGTTATCCATAGCGCGTATTGTAGTGTCCCCAATTAACCGGATATCTCCAATTGCATGCACAAAAGTTTCCTTGTCAAAGGCAAAGTCTCTCCACTAAAGATTGGCACACGTTAGGAGGACTTGCTAGAACAGAAGATCTTCTAAAGCAGCAGAAACGGTCTCCATTAACAGTACATTTCATAAAGCCTTCCCATCTGTTGTATTGTACGTTCGTGTATGTGTATGTGGTTGTGTGTGTTTATGCTATGGTTGCTATTGCATCATCAAAATGGTGAACTTCTAGCTTTTTTTTTCCAAATGTTGTTATTGCTTTCATTGCTTTCATTTTGTTTTTATTTTTTATTTTTTAAAACACAACCAACAACGACTTTTTGCACGCTTACCACTGACGGCTCCACAAAATCAGAAAAAAAAAAACAAAACAAAGCGCAGAGGGGACTCACCAAAAACAAAAACAACAAAATTTTGTTGTTTAATGTTTGAGTGAGTAAGTGAATGATGGTTGTTGTTATTCTGTGCGTTTTTTTTTCGTTTTCTTTTTTTGCTCGTTTGTTTCTTTGATGGACTGCTTTATGTCGTTTGCTGTTGTTGGGTTTCATTTCTTGTTCTTTATTTTCGTGGGGAATTCATTTTTAATGTGTGAATGCGTTGGCCGGATCAAAAGTTTTCATTTCTCGACTTTGTTTTGTATTCAAAGAACTAGAAAATAGAGACAAGAACTAATTTGTTTTTGCTGCTGTTGTTGTTGTTGTTGTTATTGTTGTTATTGTATGTGTATGTTAAATTTCTTGTTTATATTGTTTGTTTTTTATTCTCTTTCGCATACAGGTTGCCAATGCCCCACCATCGATGCGTATTTTTTTGTTTTTATGTTTTGTTTTGTTTTTGTTTGTGTAAGAATTAAATGTTGTTTTTGTATGCCATTGCTGGAGCTTTTAAGTTCTTTTCTTTATTTTGTTATTCTATGTTCTACTCGATATGTGTATGTATATGTGTATGCATGTATTTACTTACGTACAGTGGTGTTGTTTTAATTTTCGTAGTCGTTTTAATTGTATTTTTTGTTTTTTTGTTGTGTTGTTTTTATTTTATTTTTTCGTTATTATTATTGTTGTGTTTGTGTTCTGTATGACGGCAGTTGTTTTGTTTCTTTAAACCTTTTTATTTCCCCTATTAGTTGTTATTGTAATTCTGTTGTTTTCCTATTTTGTGTTGTGATATCATATGATGAGTCTATGAATTCTTGTCGATGCGGTGCAATAACCTGAAAAAATTAAAATTAAAATAAAAATTAAAAAAATAGAGAAAGAAAAACAAAAACAAAGACAATAATTCATAATTGAAGTGAATTGTTTTTGTTGCTTGTATAGCGAATTAAAAACTTTTATGTTTTCTACGCAGTGCTTATAAAAAAAAAAAAGAAACAAAGAAAAATCATAGTTGTGGCACTAAAGAATTTAAAAAAAATCAAAAATTGTAATTGCTCGTTGACCGTGTGAGACCAATTGCATTCATTTGCAATTATCAACGATTAGTTCAGAATGATTTTAGAATTATTTTCTAACGAGTGTTGCCGTGAAATAGTTTCCGATCTGTTTCTCTATTTCCATTATTTTCCCTTCATTTTTTGTTAAAGAATTTCCATAATTTGTCAATGGGCCCTTGAATAAGTTAATGTTAGTTTAGCAGTCACTAGAAATTGAAGTCTCCGCTTGCAGTCCTGTGGACACGTATAGATACTTTTGTTTTTAATGCATCTCCATACAAAAGTGTTTAGCCTACCAATAATCTATTGTCTTCTGCTCTTGCATAGAACGCCTTGCTAATTCATTCTCTTTTCAAATTTAATTGAAGTAATTGTAGTAGGTTACGTGTGAGTGACGTATTAGAACGTGAGCCACGTTTTCAGAACCCCAATTCAGGCATCTCAAAAGGAATGAAATCTTGGAAAAATATTTCTTCGGTGAATTCCTCCAGCAGACGTTTTTCTGGCAAAATACTGCGAGAGAGTAACGATAAAATTGCCAAAGTAAGTTTCTACAAAATCTGTCGATCGGAAATCGGCTTTAAACTGGTAGTCCACCGGCTAATATATAAAATTACGCTCACCAACATAGTGTGGGTGGAGAAGCTTACGTCGTAATCCTGCTTGAAGAGTTACTAATAAGCAGATATTATGCGTGCATCTGTTAAATTTAAAGAGAAATAAAATGGTTGGGATATCTGTTGGAAGCGTGTTTTTAGTTTGAAAGACTTCTATTCATCTTAAAGCCTAATGCTTTATGTGTGGAATATAACATCGTTGAATTATGTTGCCACGGCCCTCCGGATAGAGCGCATCAAAAATGTGGAATTTCCCATGGACTCTGCAGATAGAACTCAGGCTGAAATGAACTTAAGAAACCCACCACAGAGAAGCCTAACATGGTTGAAATCATCACAACCTGGCGGCCGTTCCATCACTTCCACGTAAGAGACCTGCAATAGAATATTGCGGATTATCCGATATATGTTGTTTAAAGACATCTAAATAGAGGCCAAAAGAAGTTGGCAATCCATCGACTAAATCTGGCCTGGCTAACTCAATAGGAGTATCTTACCCAACCCAGCCAAAAATACGCCACAAACAGTGGATTTTTCGAAATGTATGGGTTCCTCTTGGCTCTCATGTGTAATATATTGTCACAATTGTGTCATTTTGTTATCAATTTCTATGTATTGTTTCAATGCATGAGCAGCTTATCTTAAATATCCTTAAAAGCAGAATTACCGATAACATTTCGCTATTGTACATCAGAGATTGTTAAAATTGGCAAATAAATTCCCATAACAACTAAAAGTATCCAGGTTATTTGTCCGTATATGCTAAAAATCGTGTAGGATCACATGTTCCTCAATTTTGGAGCTTTCATAGCATGATGCCACATAGAGAATTGTAAGTAAAAACTTTGACTCATACGCCCTAGAGGGGCTGTAGAAGACAGAAAGAAGCCTTGCATTGGTTTTGTTTGTGGGTTTCAATCTTTACCCGTGCTTCCTGTCAGATTTCTTTGAGCTGAAATATTGACTTTACGGGATCAATAATGTTAATCGCAAAGTCGTTGACAATGATCAATTTAACATTCTACGGAATCTCTTTTAATGCTAATTAATTTGATTGAATTGTATGAATCTCAGATCTCAATAGAGCCAGAAATTTCTTAAGAGATGAATTTAAATTTTGTCTTTTTTTTTATTTAAAGAAACTTGCAAAAAAAAGAACAACACAATTCAGACAAAACATTTCCGTAACCACTCGAACAAAAAAAAATTGGAAAAAAAACATACGCTCACGTATAAATTAGGCCCAACAGGTAGCAACGGCGTCATTATTATTGAATTACTGTTTCTTCTACTTCTTCTTCTTCTTCATCTTTTATTATTTTTATATTATTTTATATTTTGTGCTTATGTTTGTTTTCTTTTATTGTTTTTCTATTCATTTTCATTCTATTCTTTACTCCATAAAATTTCAATTTCAATGCTTCTCACACGGCATCTGATTTCTGGATATTTTCGATGTGCGTTTACATTGAGAATCATAAGATGAATCATGGTACATACATACATATGTATGTATGTATGTATGTATGTATGTATGTATGTATGGCCGTTGTAATTGTTGTTGTTGTTGTTGTTGTGGTCGGATCCAAGTAGTTACCAAAAATGGTTACCAAAGCAACATGAGAAGAAATAAATTGAAAACAATCGGTTTCAGTTGAGTGGAAAGAAAGAATGACTGACAACTGGTCGAAACATGAATGTTTAGAAAACAGCAACAATAGGAGATTAACAAAAAAATTATCGCAATAATAATAAAAGAAACCAATAGTCAGTCGGTCCTACTCACAGCATCGTACAAATGAAATCTATTGGGGTGCACTACAGCATAATTCTGTTTCAATTTCACCCTAAGAAAAGCTATCAGAGCATAGTGTAAGGAAAATATTCAGTTTTAAAACCAGAATACACATTTTCTGTAATCATTTGTAACTACGATACTAAACAGATGCTAAAAGGTCATCATGATATTATGAATTCCATTTAACGTTTAATATTCATTTTCGCATTAATACAACACATGGATTATGCTTAGAACATTTCTTTGAATAAAGTTTTTATGTTTTAATTTCCAGTTCAAAAGGAACTTAGCTGGAATCTAAGTGCTATTATTTCTAATTGGCCGTTGATTGATCAGCATTAAACTTGGTTCATATCTATTTTCGACTATAGCCTGCATACTAAGCGTTATCCAATAAATATTTTGTTAGTACAACATACATACATTCTTAGTGGTCATTACAACCCTTCAATTAGGATTACAACATAGTTTCTCGCACCAAATATGTTGTGCTAATTTTATACATGCGTGGTGGGACCTACAGTTTAAAGTCGTCTCCAGATTTTTATAGAAACTTTACATGATAATTTTATGTCCTCTCTCAGAGTTTTTGCCAGATACCTGATACCAGGAGTTCTCCGAAGAAATTTTTTTCCATATTTTAATTTCTCAATATAATAAAGGGGAGACAGTCCTCCATAATTGCATTGCATAACACAATATTGGTATAACACAATATTAGTCGCCATAGTCTAGTAGGTAGTGTGTTGGCTTATTAGACGAAAGACCAGGGTTCGAATCCCCGGTCAGACATCAAAAACGAAATATGAAAAAAATATTTCTTCGGCGACTTCCTCTCAGCAGATTTCTGGCAAAAACTCTGAGAGTAAATAAAATTGCCATGAAAAGTTTCTCAAAAAAATCTGTCGTTCGGAGTCGACTTTAAACTGTAGGTTCCGCCACTCATGTATAAAATTAGCACACACAACATAAGTGGTGTGAGAAGCTAGGCCGTAATCCTAACTGAAGGGTTGTAATGGCCAATTATGTATGTATGTAACACAATATTGATTTTAGAAACGAACTGTACAGTAAAAGCTTGTAATCAATCTCAGACATGATTTACTATCGATTTCAATTAATCAAATCGATTTAATTTAATTTCATATGTCGAATTTTGATTCATACGTCGAATTTTCCAAGCCAATCATTTGCGAGGGAATGTCGAAATATTCTACGTACGAGTGCTATAAGGGGGACATGTTTGTTTTGATACCGTTAATGTTACGGGCATACATTTTTGTGTCGTTAACATTTGTTCCCTCTTCTTAAGCTGAGAAATTTATTATCTGTAGGTACATATGAGTAGACACACTTCCTGGCGGTTCTTATATGCGCTAATGAAAACAGTAGCATCAACAAAAAAAGAAGAAGAAGGTGTACGAAAGCAGTATATAACGGGTCCAAATATGCAATTCTGGAAGCACTCAGAAAATCACCTTCATGAGTTACAAACTTTCTAAGTTCAGTTCTTAGTTTTAATACGAATTTTTAGTTTAAACTTATGGATCAGAGCCTAAAATGCTCGAGAAACATCTATAAAACAGGAATTTTTTTCTTTTCAAATCCCCTCCTTAACTCTGACACTGGTTTCTGGGTCTCTTTGTTCCATTCCGACAAAACTAAATTGATGGTCCGTATTATACCTGTTCGAATTTACTACATGACAATTAAATAAATGGGAGTGAGTTAATGGTTATCGCATCTAGTGAATGCTTTAAAATCGACTTATATAAGCCTTTAATCGATTACGGACGTTTCGAAATTGGTGTGTGGCTGCCTAGACATGTTTGGAAACTTAAATGCTATTGCATTGGGTTAGCAATCCTGTTCACGAGTACACACATCCATACATACATACATGCTCATATTGCAAATAATTTTGTTTTTTTCTTCTCTTCGAATAATACCTTGTAACCCGTTGAAATCTAATGGCATTTCATGTATTTTTGTTTGTAATTGTTTTAATAGTTATTTGGCAGTGTTTTCATATTGAATTGTTTTATTAGTGAATGGCAACGATAAATAAGAATTCAAATGTGAATTCGAATACAAAATAACGTTGGTAAAGTGGGATATAAGAAGAAGCAAAAGCAGCAGCACTAGCACTAGCAGCACTAGCAGCAATGGTAAGTAATCAGTGATGATGAATTTCCCTATTGTTGTTGTTGGTTTTATTTATTTCGGATTATTTTTTTTTTGTTATTCTTTTCTGTTCATACATTTTCTCATTTATTTTGTTTTCATTTATTTTGTTTTGATGTTGTTGTAGTTTTGCTTAACTCACACATTGGATTTCATGTGTATGTGTGTGCGTTACTATTTCTAATGCCATTGCTGTTCTTGTATTTCTTGTGCTTTTCTATTATTGTTACTGATTTTGTTGTAGTTGTTGTTGCTGTTGCTGTTGCTGTTGCTTTTGGTATTTTGTTTATTTCACCTTGAAAAGTTCATTCACGTCAAGTCGTAAAAGAAACGCATGTTCGTATGAAACACAACAGCAACAATAGCGTACGTATAAAAGCTTTTCATACATTCATACACATGTACCCCTTCTGTGCCCCTACACAGCTCCATGATTCGACTGATATATGCCCACCAGTATTTATTTTGTAATAGAATCATAGAACAAAACAAAACATAAGGAGAGTGAGGTACACACACAAAGAGAGAGAGAGAGAGAAAAGCATTCATCAACAAACGACAGTCAAAACAGCTGGAACAACACCAACAACAATAGGAAAATAATAAACAATCCCAAAAGTTAAGAGAGAAATAGAAAATTTTTTTGGTGTGTGCATCTATGTGTGTGTGTATGCGTGCATTTTGTTAAAGAATATCATGGGAACCGTCAAAAATACAAAAACAAAATTAATCATTATAATCAAATTCACCAATACAAAGAATTTTTTTTTCTTTTTAATAACAACATGCAAAACGCATACATACAACATACATATGTATGTATGTAATCAAAAAAAAACTTTTGTAAATTAATTGTGTTGAAAAATGGTGCGTGCAGGTTAAATAACAACAAGAACAAGAACAAGAACAAGAGCAACAACAAAAAATTAAATTGTTTTTGACCATTATAAAGGCAAACTTTTTTCCTTTAAATTGAAATAATTTTGAAATGCAAAAAAAACCTTCAAATATACTTCAAGCAAGCAACGCAAAACCAATCTAGGCGTCTTACGCAGTACAATAGTTTCATAATCATGCACTCGTTAAGGAAATGAAAGAACGTGTGATTATCTTTATCGGGCCATTACAACGCAGTTTACATTTTATTTTTTTCGAATAATAAATTTCAATGTCTAATCATGATAAGATTTTATAATCAAATATGCCACACAAACATAATAGATACGCGCACGACTCAATTCTAATCATAGTTCAGTTATAAAGTACTGTGATCGAATTTTGGCAAAATTGTTTATGCAATGCAATGCAAAAAAGCATCGATGTCGGTGGAATACCGCGTCCAGACATTTTTTTTTGCCTTCAGCCTACATGTGTCATGCTTGCTTTTCAGGATATTGTTCGATATTTGGAAACAAAACTCGCTACCTATTACTTTGTAAACGTCCAAGTAGGTGTTCGGTGATTCGTTTTTCTCATCAGGGGGTCTACATATTCAGATTGATTCCACACCTTAAGTGTGGACTCATAGAACAAGTGTTCTATGAGTCTACTACGCCTGGTAAAATTGTCGGTTATAAATCTTAGGCTGCTTTTCCATAGTCTGATGCATAATTCAAATCACTTACATACATACATACATACATACATATATACATACATAAATACATGCATAATTAGCCATTACAACCCTTCATTCAGGATTACAACCTAGAATCTAGGTCCTAGTTGCTCATACCACCCATGTTATGTCTGTCAATTTTATCCATAAGTGGCGGCACATATAGTTTAAAGACGACTCCAAACGACAGAGATTTTTGAAAAACTTTTCATGGCATGCTGAGAGAAAGTCGTCGAAGACTTCTCTAGACTACGGCTATTTCTATCACATGCCATTGTGATAGGTTAAGCTTGTCTCAAACCTCGAGTGGAGAAGAGTGTCCACATCTCTTCATCTTTCCTTTCGGCGACATACCCCTGAAAATCTCTCTTCCTAGTCTATAGAAATGTTGTGGCCTCATCAGTGGTGTGGAAGCTACCCTCCTCACAAGCAATTCTGGCTACTATTGCTGCGAATTGCTACGTGAATGGGAATTCAGTCCTGCCTGAGCTGATTGAGTTTTCCATTCTGATTGCAAGTCAACCTCATAGGAGCTGTGTGGTCAGTCCGACTGTCAGAGAGTATTGCTGTGTTTCGTCTTATTTTCTTGTTCACTTGCAAGCAACTCAAAAATTTCCCAACATGCTCTGAATATTTCTCTTTGATACTGTTCCAGTGAATATCCTTGACCTATCATTCTCACAGAATTTGAGTGAAAAGAGGCATAATTTCGTTGTTGATTGTAACATTGAATCGATGTAAATCGTAAACTCCAAATCTATTGCATGTTCATTCCCAGTCGTCCCAAACTGTAAATCGGAAGGAACGTAAACATTTCTTTACATTTTGTGTTGGATTTTGTAAAGCCTAAATACGGACATTTTGTTAACTCAACTATTTTTTTTTCTCAATTGAAAAGAAAATTGGGTTTGAAATGGATTGAGTTGTTGCTATTCGGTTCTCGAGTGGAATTGAAATCATTTTGGCAAAACCCGTGTACAGGACAATAAGCTATTCTAGATGATTACACATGCAAAGTTGGTCAGCACAGGTCTTCAGTCGGGATTACGACTTATGTTCTCACTTCACTTATGTTGTGTGTGTTAAATTTATACATGATTGGCGGGAACTATAGCTTAAAATCGACTTCGACAATTGACAGATTTTTGAGAAACGTCTCAAGGCATTTTTAATTTACTTTCAGAGTAGGCAGATTGACGGAGTGGAGTCCAAACAACAGTCCCATGCCAGTCGGCATACACCTCAGCCATTATGTAGGCTTATTGTGCGCTCACCCTAAGGAATATTATCTAACTTGCTATATGAAGTCTGTAACTTGTACAAACTTCCAATCCATTTCTCTGAGATGAGTTATATGTCATCCACAAAATATTGCGATCTCGGGTAAACGAATGCTGGTCAATGGCACTTTTTGTATTTATTACGATGAATTCTAACTAAAGTTTGGTTAATCAAAACAATTATTAACAATTATTATTATTATTCATCTATTAAAAGATAATTTATTTAAAATGATGAGTTTTTTCGTTTAAGTTTGGCAAATGCAAACCACAAACAAACAACAAAAAAAAAAAAAAAAAAAACTATCGAAAAACTTCGAATTTATTTTTAAATTTAATTTTTATTTTTTTTTTTATTTTTTTTGTTTTTTTTTTCAATTTTATAATCGTGTCTGGATGACTTTTCAACGATTTTATTCCCTGTTTGTTCCTATTTTATCAAATCCATTATTGTGTGCGTGAGCGTGTTAGAATCAATGTATGTATGCGTTGCGCGTGCAGTATGGATTCTTGCAAATACAACAACAAAAAAAATTTTAAAATTTTTGACAATCATTAAAAGCGCAAAAGAAAAAAAAAGAAAGAAAAAAATTAGAAACAAATAATAAAAAATTAATAAAAAAAAGAAAAAAAAAACACTAGAAATGAACAATAATAATAGGAACAGAAATAAGAACAACACAAGAACAACAGCATAAGCATTAGCAGCAGCAGCAGCAGCGGCACTAGAAAATTCATACGAATTGCGAAATCTTAAAGTAACATGCGCTTTTTTCCGCTTGTCATAGCATGAAGTCAATGAACTTTTAAGCGTTTTAGCGTTTGAATACGAACCGAATTGTTATTCAATTTCGTGAAGCAGTTTTATTATACAAACACACACACACACACACACACACACCTGCACACGGAACTTAATCGCAAAGTGTGAGTGCAATGACTGACGCAGCTTGTTGGCGAATACATTCAAAAATTAAAAAGAAAGAAAACAAAAAAAAACACCGTAACAGTAACAGTAACAGCAACAAATTTAACATTTTCTAATTCTAAATATGCTGGCGTAAATGTCCCTCATTACCCCGCAAAACATCAACCAGAAATGAAATTGTGTGGGACCGTAAGCAACAATAAAAAAAGGGGAAGCAACAAGAGGATGGACTAGCGTTAAAAAAGGCAAAATCTTATCGCTTCTACATACACACATGCATATGTATGCACACATGCATATGTATGTATGAGCGTATATTTATTTTCATTTTAAACAAATTGTCCCAATTTTCTTGCAAATTGTGCCCTCGTGGCAGAATTATTAGAAAAATTAATCGCTTTGGAATGCCATCATAAAACGGCAAACAGTGGCGTCTATCAGTAAATGATCACGGAAATTCGTAAAAATAATGCCCACTTGACAGATATTAATC
>QOCX01002168.1:0-16994 GCA_005959815.1 Sarcophaga bullata | reverse complement strand
CAGACTTCTGGCAAAAACTCTGAGAGTAAAAAGAAATTTCCATGAAAGGCTTCTTAAAAAATTTTTGTCGTTTGCAATCGACTTTAAATTGTAGGTCTCGTTACTGATGGATAAAATTTACACACAACATGGTTGGATTAAGGATCTAGGTTATAATCCTGACTAAAAAGTTACACTGTGTGATATGTAGTGTCTTGAAAAGTTTCTCAAAAAATTTGTCATTTCAAATCGACTGTAAACTGTAGCTCACGTTACTCTTGGATAAAATTTACGCACACAACTTAGGTAACGTAAGACGCTAGGTTGTGGTCCTGACTACAACGTTATGACCAATTATGCTGTGGCATGAGCTGAGCTAATGTATCCAAATGAAGCTACATGTCGCTGGTGTTTAGAATATCGAATTCAGGCCAAAAGTAGTTCTTTATCATTCAGAGGCATGGACTCTATTAAGCACTGATGCGGCAGCCCTGAGAGTATTCGAGAGAAAAGTCCTACGTAAGATCTTTGGTTCAGTGCGAGTTGGCAATGATTTCCTTATGCGATCCAACAGTGAGCTGTAGGAGCTCCTCAACGACATAGAGGTTGTGCAGCGTATTAACATCCAGCGGCTGCGTTGGCTCACCAGTTTTGTTCCAATAGAGTAGAGATGCTCCGGGTGTTTTTGATGCGGGCATGTACAGAAGTCGGCGAAGAGGACGAACTTGCTTGCGGTGGAAGAACCAAATCGAGGAAGCCCTGTCATCTAATGGTGACACCAACGAGCAAGAAGCAGAGGAGCCTGGAAGGATGTGTAAGTAAGAATTTCGTTCCAGCTCAATATCCACACAAAACAATGACTTTTTTGTGAGCTATTGAATGCTCTTGGATCTGGAATTCACTTATCAATTAAAAATGTTGTCAATAAAACTTTCTTCCGCTATGAAGCTTATTTCTCAAGCGATGGTGATGTCAACAAGCTAAATTTTCTAATATGGGTGTAGGGTAAATACAATCCTTCAGTCAGTATTAAGACCTAGCTTCTCACACCACTAATATTGTTTTCTAATTTTATACATGAGTGGTGGGACCAACAATTTAAAGTCGACTCCGCAATTTTATTTACTCTGGGAGTTTTTACCTGTAATCTGTTAAGAGGAAGTCGCCGACGAGATAATTTTTGTTTGTATTTTGTTTTGAGACCTGTCCTCACATCTAATAAGCCAATACATTACCTACTAGAGCTTCGCGACTCCAGAAACTGTTTCTCATAAAATTCGCTATCCGGAAAAAGTGATTGCTTGACTCTTATTATGGCTGGGGGGTATCAATCTCCGCCAATTCAACAGAGCCCATGGCCACTTGTTTTGGCCAGTAAATGTAAAAACTTAATGAACTGAAAAGGTATGTGCCTTAAAAATCCACGGTTATTCACGGATCCTACCAGCCGATTACGATTTACCGATTTAGCGTTTAATGTTCGTGTCTACGTAGAGCATTAGAAAACAGCTAGATGGTATGTACTTTAAAAAGACGATGTCAGAAGCTCACAATTACAGCCGAATTACGTGAATGGTCGTGTCTACGTAGAACATTTGAAAACCAAGCATGACCTTACAATAATGTCTGAAGGCTAGTTAGCCCTTTTATCGTTCTGCTTTGGGGCTATAAGGCATTAAAAAATATTTTCCATAGTATATTGCATACATAAGTAACAAAAAAATACATGTGGTATGTATGCAAGTATTTTATTTGTTAAATAATTATTTTTAATTAAATTTAATAATTCTTCTCTTTTGCATTCATTAGATTGATGCATTGAATATGAGGAGATGTGCACAAAGAAATTTGCTCCATACTCCCTAGACTTATAAGTTATGCTTCGTTTAGAAGATAAAGATGATCTGCTAATGGCTCTATTACACCGTATACTTTATGCATGTTAAATGGGTGTCTGAAGAAGTCACGTATTAACGCCGTAGTCTAGTAGGTAGTGTGTTGGCTTATTAGACGAAAGGCCAGGTTTCGAATCCCCGGTCAGACATCAAAAAACGAAATCATGAAAAAAAAATTCTTCGGCGACTTCCTCTCAGCAGATTCTGGAAAAAACTCCTTGAGAGTAAATAAATTGCCATGAAAAGTTTCTCAAAAAATCTGTCGTTCGGAGTCGACTTAAAGCTGTAGGTCCGCCACTCATGCATAAATTAGCACACACACATAGGTGTGAGAAGCTAGGGCCTAATCCTGACGAAGGGTTGTAATGGCCAATTATGTATTGTGCTAATGGGTGTCTGCCAAGGAATCTTGAAACCGTTTTGAAAGGAATTATAAAGTTGCCCTCATCTTTTAGACAGTTTTTGTAAGGCTTTGCAGAGAAAGAAAGAATTAATGGCATCGTAACAAGCAAGTTTTATTTATGTTTATAACAGGTTTATATTTCATTAAATTTCCTAGCACTTTGCTTACTTAGGGTTATAAAGCGCTCTTAAAAATACATTTAAAAGAAGCAAAAAGCCTAGCCAGTAAAAAAAGTATAATAAGAGAAGTAGATTGCCCTCCAAGTGGCAACAATAAAGATGGGTCCTAATGGAAGGCAATTTATTAAAACTAGGTACTATTTTTAGCGGCGTACTTTTGGAATGATTGAAATTAAATTACCATTAAGAAAGTAGCAATGTGCAGAAAAGTGTGCTGTGTGAGTTAATAAGTTTTTTGTGCGCACTCCTTATTTAAGTAAATATCTCTCCCCTACTTATTGTTTCCTTTCTTTTAGGTTTCCCTGGAATTTTTTTATTTTTTTATGTTGATATGAAGTGTTTGTTACGCATTTAAATTATAAAATTGTTGACATGCATAAATAAAACAAAAAAACACAATATTTATAATCAATCATTTAAAAAGGATGCGAAAAAAACCTCTCATTGAGACAAAAATTCAATATCCGAACTAAATGGAAATATAAAACTGCGCATAAATTTCTTTGATGTGCAACTTAATTTTTTTTTTTACTGAAGTTGAATTTTTTTATGAACAACACTTCATTACACAACAAGATTAAAAGGTTTATTTATTAACTAAAAAAAACCAAACAAACACGATTTACTATTAATTAATACATGCAAGACAAAAAGGTTTTTAATTTTATTTTTTTATAAAATTCTACGTTGTTATTGCAAAAAATGATGAATTAAATCCGACCCATCCAAAGAGCATTTGAGAGATTTTAGTGGGGAATAAAATGCATCATTAAAGAGTGATTAATACCAGCAAGTTGCCAGATTAGTTCACAAATGTTCATGTCGTCTTTACTCTAATTAGGTGAGGTGCTATAGGCATCCCCGTGTCCTAAACTTTAGCAGGTTTCTTTATAATTCTGAATACAACTGAGTATAGTGGAATCCACCGCGTTATGGTTAAATGAGAATGGCCGAGGTCGATTGTTATCAACAGCAATTGAGAGTCGCACGATATCCATGCAAATGATCTCAGACCTGTTACTTCTAACCTCATTCCGTTCTTCAATACAATTGGAAATAATTTTAGACAATGACACAATGTCTATCATATTCTATCATATTTTTCTAGCTCAAATGTCTGAAGTTTTGCCTTTGAATGACTTTTTCCATGCCAATTATGTGTGTGGCAAAGAGCAGGAGGAGAAGGCAAGAGTATAGGAATGCTGTCACTAACGTAGCCTAATTACAAGAGTGTTAAGCCAAGCAGACATCAGATACTACTACGCGCCTTGGTCTTAGCCTTGCAGAGACCAGAGAGAGAAGAAGAGAAAAATAATATGATGACTTGAAATTTTTGTTTTATTAGATGATCAAATTATGCTGCCAGTTTTAATTACCCCAGCTATGCTCAATACTGTGCATCACTCTCTATTCACATCGCAGATAGTGGCATGCATACCCTGGCCCGAAAGGAAATCTTCAGCCAGACAGCGTTTTCTTTTTTTTTTCTTTTGTTATTTAATCTGGCTGAATAGTTTAAGCAAAAGGTTGGTGACATTCGCTGTCACCAAACTACGGAGTAAGAGAATTCCTTCTCCTGCCAGTACTGTCTTAACACGGCATATACTAGGGACAAATCCAAGAAGACTGTATAACTCTAAGGGTGGAGAACTTGAGAAAGTTTTGGCATACGAATGCTAATCGCTGACATGTTTCATTAACCATTGATAACTCATGTGAAGTCGCTGTAGTCTTGCAGATAGTGTGTTAGCTTATTAGACGTGAAGCTAGGGTTCAAATCTCAACAAAACGAAATTTGCAAAAATATTTCTTCAGCGACTTTCTCTCGGCAAATTTCTGGCAAAAAAATCTGAGAGTCAATAAAACTGCAATGAAAAGTTTCTCAAACATCTGTCGTTCAGATTCGATTTTAAATTTGTAGGTCCTGCCACTCATATATAAAATTAACGCACGCCACGTAACTTATGTGAGAAGCTAGGTCGTAATTCTGACTGAAGGGTTGTAGTTACCTATGTATGTATGTAAGTATGTATGGATTTTAAATATGCACCACCTCACAGACAGCAACGATCCAAGCACTTTCCTTCTCTTGCCTGTGGTACACATGAGTCATGAGTCATGAGTCACTAAGGCCTGATACACTGAGACTGTACTGAGTTGCTTAAGAAAGCTGAAACATTACTCACTGGCAGCCCTCATTTATGTAGAGGTCCCTTTCAATAATTGCCATTCCGAAGCTGTTGTAAGGATTCTTGATAAACGCAATGAGAACTCGTTATGAACTTAGTTACGGAAGTTTTAACCAAAAAGAATTATTACTGCTTCCATTAGTGCGGCTCACATTGCAAGGGAATTGAGGAGGACACACTACAAGTAATTCAAGATAGCGTAATCATAGCCTCTTCGATAAGGTTTTCTTGTCAGTTGTTGGTAGGATTCTTGATACACGCAATGAGAACTCGTTGTGAACTTAGTTACTAAAGTTTTCATCAGAAGGATAGTAACAGCTTCCATTGGTGCGGCTCACAATGCGAGAGAAGAGGAAGAGAGGAATATGATTGCTGAGAAAGTTGTTAGAAGAGCTGTAACGACGTGGTTTTAAGGTCTACTGTTATAAGAACGAATTAGCCATTATGGTTTCGGTTTTTGAGCCGTAAACTGTATGTTTGAGAAGCAATTAAGCTCTTAAAACTTCCAACTGAATGGTGCTAGCCTCGCATAACGGAATTAATGCTTATTAGACGACATAAGATACGTCTTCTCAATTTAACGATTCTTAGTGGTATTCAATTTTCAATACAAATAAAAAGAGGACTGACATACTACATACATAATTCATCATTATAACCCTTCTGTCGGGATTACGACCTAGCTTCGCACACCACTTATGTCGTGTATAATAATTTTATACATAAGTGGCGGCATCTACAGTTTAAAGTCGACTTCGAACGACAGATCTTTCAGAAACTTTTTATAGAAATTTAATTTACTGTGGGAGTAGCCGAAGAAATATTTTTTCCTTTTTTCGTTTTGTTGGAAATCTGCTGCGAGGAAGTCGCTGAAGAAATATTTTTGCAAATTTCGTTTAGTTGAGGTTTGAACTGTGGCCTCATGTCTAATAAGCCAACACACTACTTACTAGAGTACGGCAAATTCAGACTTCAACTGACTTTCTTGTATGCTTAAATCGCAAGACCTTCTTCTTGTGGTCACCTTTCCGAAGGCTTGGCTTTCCGTCTAATAACTTCTACAGAAGTTGTGGGCCTGAGGAGGAAAAATATAATATTTTTCACTTCATGTGCCACTGGCCTGCATTTCCCATAAAAGGATAGAGGATTTCGACCTCTTGCTTTCTAACAGCTCTGACTGAGCTCTTTTATGTAAAAATTGCTGCAATAGCAAGACTTTATTATGGATGTATGGTTGGTTTCCATCTAGGTAATGTTTTGCTTGGTAGCCAGGGTTCTGGAGATTAAAATTCTGGCCTAATTGTGACCTCCTGCATCAACGACCAGTCCGTCATTTAAAAACTAACTCAGACTTTTTGCAGAGATGGCGATTTCATGGCTCCTTATAAGCTTCAAATCTTGCGATATTATTTATGCTCTGGACGTCACATTCCCTTTTCATATTCTTTTGTTTTATTTTGTTACTCTCCTATCAGACCACTTTTGTTGTTCTACACAACCGATTAATATTATCGCCTGCAGTGCTGTTTCATGCGTCTGTGCAGTAAATTTCCCAAAAAGCAAAAAGAAAACTGAAAAAGCTGTTTAAATTTCCAACACCTTAGAATTCAATTACATTCTAATTGTACACTTTGTTCTGCACCATTTTGTTTTTCTTCGTTTTCTTTTTTTTTTTTTTTTTTGGCATAAAGTTTACAATGGAAGTTTATGTTTTCCCCCCTACATTTTGTTCACACTGTACCCAATTAAAAAAACGAAACCCGAATTAAAAACCCAACAAAAACTCTAATGGTGTTAAGGCAACAAAATGGAACATTTTCCAGTCGGCATTGTTGTAACAGAAAAAAAAGTGAAAGAAAAACATAACAGGGACACAAAATAATAAAAAAAAAGCCAGTGGACAGTTGGAGAAACCCAAACAAAAAGGGATTAAAGCCAACAACGAGCATCATTCAGGATTCAACAAAATCCAGCTACACTAACACTACCTACCAGTCCACCCAACATCATCTTCATCAACAACCAACACGAGCAATAAAGTGGAGTACGAGGGTATGTAAAATAGAAATAATAATAGAGGCAACAACAACAACAACAACAACAACAAAATAGAAAAACAAGTGTAGAGCTTCAAAAGAAAATTATTTAAATTTCGTAGTTTTGTCGCATTAAAAAAAAAAAACATTCCCTATATGATGATGATATGTCCGAGTGCCATGCCATGCCATGCTTGTCTGCATTTAAGGAAGACAAATCCTGAACCCGCACATTCGCCAAAGGGCTTTTACTCTCTACTCTACTTAGTCTGACAATTTACACAAAAATTCAATGTTTTGTTGTTATTTTGTTTTATTTCCGAAAAAAAAAAAACATTCCCTATATGATGATGATATGTCCGAGTGCCATGCCATGCCATGCTTGTCTGCATTTAAGGAAGACAAATCCTGAACCCGCACATTCGCCAAAGGGCTTTTACTCTCTACTCTACTTAGTCTGACAATTTACACAAAAATTCAATGTTTTGTTGTTATTTTGTTTTATTTCCGTCGTTTATTTTTCTCGTTCTTTTAGAATAAATTTAAAACTTTATTTCAATGTCGTCCTAGGGATTTAAAGGAGTGCATTCTTGAATAATCCAAAGAGTATTAGAATGATGAAGGACCAGGTACTTTAGCTTCTATTCAACAATTGAATGTTTAAAAATAAGTTTTTATTGTCTTAATATTTCGTGTTAAATGTTTGTCAATTCAAAATATTCCAACACTTTAGTCAGGATTACAACCTAGCTTCTCCCAACACCCATATTGTGTGTGTTAATTTAATCCATATTCGATAGGACTTAGAGTTTAAAGCCTACTGTGAACGCCACACTTCTGAGAAGAAGAAATTTTTTTTCATGTTTCTTAGAAATTGACCTGGGGTTTGAATCACGGCTTTTAACTGCTTGTAAGCTACTTTGCTGCCTTCTTTCAAATTTAGGTTCGTATGAATCTGTTGAATATGGACTAACAAGAAAACCTTATAGACGAAGTTGTGGTTATGTCATCTTGACTTATTTCTAGTGTATCCGATTCAATTCCCTTGTAATGTGAGCCGCGCCAATGGAAGCTGTAACTATCCTCCTGATGAAAACTTTCGTAACTAAGTTCACAACGAGTTCTCATTGAGTTTATCAAGAATTCTACCAACGCTATCTTGAATTACTTGTAGTGTGTCCTCCTCAATTCCCTTGCAATATGAGCAGCGCCAATGTGATCAGTAATGATCCGTCTGATTAAAACTTTCGTAACTAAGTTCAGTGCGTTTATCAAGAATCCTAACAACAGCTTTGGATTGGCCATTATTGAAAGCGCCCCCTATACCAAGGAGAGCTGCTAGTGAGCAATGTTTCAACTTTCTCAAGCAGCTCATTGCAGTTTCAGTGTATCAGGCCTTAGTGTGGGCATCATGACTCATAAGTACAACAGGCAAGAGAAGGAAAGTGGATCGTTGATATCTGTGAGGTGATAGTTTTATTGCCTATAGCGCCTTGCATATTTAAAGTTCATACATACTTACATACATAATTGGTCATTACAGCCCTTGAGTTAGGATTAAAACCTAGCTTCTCACACCATTTATACTGGGTGTGTTAATTTTATGCATGAGTGACGGGACATACAATTTAAAGTCGTCTGCGAAAGATAGATTTTTAAAAGTCTTTTCATGATAATTGTATTTACTCTCACAGTCAACATTCTTCTTTACACTAAACGGTTTGTAAAGCGGACAATACCTCATCTTCACACTTTGGTCAAACCGTACTGCTTAAACACTTTCAAGAAATCAACACAAACTTGAGTCTTTGAAGATCAACCATTTCAAGGTAGACTTTTAAAGAAGGTACTTTTTTCCATAAAAAGGTTTGTAAACCAGACAATAACTCACCTTTGCACTTTGGTCCAACCCATACTCCGCAATCCAGTCTTCAGTGGCTGTCATCCAGTCCTGGAAAATTTCGTTTCCACTACAGAGGCAGAAATTAAAGATCTTGGCCAACACCATATCGTTTAATATTAATATTGAACGTGTTCACGTGGTATGCCAAGTTCACGTAGTATTTGTCATGATTCAGTTGGCTGGTGCCTGCCAAAAATCGCAAAGTTGCTCAACTCAGTTAAGAGGCAGCAATTTCAAAAGGTCAACATCTTATTAACTGGCACTCTGACTTGATATTGTTGTTGTAATACAATTCATTGATTCAAATTTAGGATGTAAAGGGAATTTGTACAATTCACATTAGAATACCTTCCCTTAAGAAATTTTAAAAGCTATTCGGTTCAATCGTTGGACTAGCCTGCTTAATTAAATCAACCACCGTACACGTTTAACGCTGTGCAACAACTTTCAATAAACCAATGGAATCATGAGTCATATACTAACGAAGAGAAGACCGTCTTCTATGCCCAAAATTGTCAAACTAATGGCCAGTAAGCAGTACCGCCCCTATTTACTGAGACTGAGAGTTCCATAAAGGGGAGTATATCCCCAGTAATGCCCACGAGAGTTTTCCACACAACCATTGGTAAGCTGTGAACGTGTAACAAATGTTGAAAAATAAAAAATCATTTAAAAATTAAATTTCTACCAACAAAATACTGTCACAGAAAAAAGTTTACATACACTGCTGTAAGTAGAGTTTTTTTTCCTCGCGATTGTTTTCCTTTTGGTTTTTTTTGTTTTCAAATTAAAAAAGTTGTTACAGCGTTCTTTAAGGTAGTTACAATTAAGAATATTGGAAGGCAAAATCGAATATAAGAAAAATATAACCTAGAAATTCTTGTAGTATATGTAGACTATTTTCTGTGACTGTATAACACCGAAAGTAAAATATTACATGAGCATAGTACTACAAATATTAGCTGCCAATAACAGCTTTGACTCGCCGTAGTCTAGTAGGTTGGTTTATTAGACGAAAGGTCAGGGTTCAAGTCCCCGGTCAGACATCAACAAAAACGAAAACATGAAAAAATATTTCTTCGGCGACTTCCTCTCAACAGATTTCTTGGAAAAACTCTGAGAGTAAAATAAAATTGCCATGAAAAGTTTCTCAAAAAAATCTGTCGTTCGGAGTCGACTTTAAACTGTAGATCCCGCCACTCATGTATAAAATGAACACACACAACATAAGTGGTGTGAGAAGCTAGGCCGTAATCCTGACTGAATTGTTGTAATGGCCAATTATGTATGTATGTAATGACGGCTTTACTGAGTAAGTATACACTATCATGCCTTACTTATAACAGCCTGTAAATCTAGTGTCACGAGCTAATTCGCTAAAATTTGATGGAACAGCGTAGCCATAATACCTCATGTTTTCGAAAACATAAATAGTTAAGGAGTTTAATAGTTTTATTTTTAGATTTGCGTTGTGTTTCCACAAGATAGAATTGTTTTGAATTGAAAATAAAAAACCTAAAGGAAAACGGAATAACAATTTACTCCTTCATATTACTGACAAACTCCTTCGCATAATTTCTTTGCCATTTCTGTCAAGAGAAATTTAAATGCCCAAAAAATTGCACAAAAAAAAAAAAAGAACAAAAACGAAGTAGAAGGTAAAAGAAATGCTCAAAAAGCTTAACAAATAATAGACAGAAGAAGGAAAATCAAAATCAAAACATAAAAGAAAATCTGCGTGGAGTATTACCATAAGAAATGAAAATGGAATTGAAGTTGGTGGCACAGCTCAACATTTTGCTGTGCCCATTCCCAATGCAATTAATCTAAATTTTAATCTCTCTGCAGAACTTCCTGCTTCTTCCTCTTCTATTTTATTTTCCCGACAACTGTTACAACACAAGACAGGCTGGCCAGGGAAGGTAAAATAGCCGAGACCCAAGACCAACAATAAGAAATGAAAACAACAAATGAAAGAAAGAAAGTAAGAAGTAAAGAAACGAAACGAAAGAGCTTAAGTTTTAAGCCATTTTTCAAGGGATTTTTTTTTGTTTTTGTTTTTGAAGTAAATCGGAACAAAGTTTTTAACCATTTTTAATGGTTTTTTTCTCTTTTCTTTATATTTCTTTGGTAATTTGTACTGTCAGCCGTGTTTTATCTTAATGCCACTACATACTCATGCATAAGGAAGGGCATTAACTTCCCCTGTATCTGTATGCCTTAAACATTTGCGATTGCATTTGACTTACTATCTGCCCAACGTACAACATTCGTAGATAAATCATCATCATCATTATCATCTAAATAAAGTCACTGTAGATTTGAAAAAGTGATGGGAAAGGGGAAGGAGAAGTGAAGCAATGTAAATCCGTATTTTTCTTTTTCAATGGCTTAAGATATTCCAATATGATATTAACGCAATGGCATACATCTTTTATGGCATAGACGGCCTATTCTACTATTTTAATTTACATTTGACATTTGTCCACCTTCAAAAAGGGGGGAAGCATAGCTAAAACACATCAATGGCTAGTGACAGAGATTTTTATAAGCCTTGTCTGCCTGCAATTAAAGTTAACATGAAAGCCAGTCATTTCTCCCAGATTTTTTGAAGCCTATTCGGGGCCTATTTAGCTCCCACTAATTGCATTTTTCAGCGTTTCCCTCCTCTGCTTTCAACTTTTTACAACAGATTCTGTTTCGTGCTATACTAGATTTAGGTTCAGTGACTCCATCCAGAGTTTAATCACCCTAACGGCCTCTTCCGGCATTTTCTTAAAGTGAAACCTTAGGAACTCCTAATGTTCCAACGTATCACTCATGACCATTGACAGTGTTGTAACCCAGCATACGATTTGGAAAATATTATCCAATTACTCATCAGGTATTCAAGTACATTTAACCTGCGTAGCAAATCTTGTAAATGCCCCCGCAGTAATCGGAGGGATACATAATACATTGCTTATATATCCCTAGCCTATACTGCCTCTCATGGTTTCTTATACATCCTCGATGAATACATATTTTAACTACCTACTTACTTAATTGGCCTTAACAACCAGTTTAACACAATTCAGCCTGCCTTAATACATCCTTCCAAGCGCTTCTGCCTTCTCACGCATCTTCATCAAAACACACTTCGATTGTTCACAACAATCTGTGATAGAATTTGCTTGATTTGTTACTTCCAATGCGGACAAGATCGGGCTCTTCGCCAACTTCCATTTACCTCCGCATCAAACACTAGTCTCGCCGGAAAATCCTCTTCCAACCGTAACTAAAATTTCTGAAAATTGTCAAAATGGCAACTTCTAGAACGATGCTTGTCTTGAAGTATTCAAATTAATATGCAGTCTCCACGTGCTGCCTCCTACATGGCATACTACTACCCGCTTGATTGTGCAGTAAAGCGTGCAGCACAGTTCAATCTGGTGAACTTTGAATTTAGGCTTGTGTTTAGGGCTTGGAATTCACCATGTAACTCATACCAATGGAAACACAAGCAACACAAGTTCCCTGAAATGTTCCCGAGCATGACAAACGTTCCTTCTATCCAGGGGATGACATTTACTTGATCTTTCCTTTGACCTCGATCGCTTTTGTGTTCATATTTCATGAAATACATCTACCGTTGACCTTAACAAACCGTTCCAACGCCAATCAAAAATCGAATTGACATTGTTTCTACAAGAAACTTAGCTGAGGTATGTAGGCCTTCATCAGAGAACTCGCCTGCTTTCAGGCATTTGTAGAAATATTGGTGAAAACATACGAACTTCTGCTCAATCCAGTCTTTAGAGGATCTCATCCAGTTCTGGGAAGTTTTGTCTCTACTGCAGAGCCGGGGGCTAATGATTTCGGGAAAACGCCATATCGTGAGTTTTTCACTTAATAGTGGACGTGTTTATGTAGTTTTGTCAAGCTTAGCTTTGGATTTCGTGATGGCGTTTTATCACACCAAATCCGATCTTTTCTTTTCTTCGCAGTAGCCTAACATTAATGCTTGTCAAATACAAACTTGGTAAAGCTTTCTTACTTACTTAACTGGTAAAGTAAAGATTACGATCTAGCTACTCATCCATGTTGTGTGTGTTAATTTTGTACATGAGTGGCGGATCCTACAGTCGCCATGGAAAGTTCGCAATTTCGTTTTTCTTTTAGAGCTCTTGTCAGAAATTTGCTGAAAGCAAGTCGCGGAGGAAATATTTGTTCCTGTTTCGATTTCCAAGAGATGTGTAATCGAGGACATGAACCTTTTCCTAACCTCCAATATGCCAACACCCTACTTACTAGACTACAGCGACTAAGTGTTATAACATGTTCAAATGTTGGCATGATTTTAATGGCCAATGCCTGGCAACAAGTGAAATGTTGCTCATCATGAACTCGGGTTCTTAGTTACCCGCGTCCCTACTGCAAAAGAAATCATAGATGCCAGGCTTTTTACCTTTACACTTCGAAAACATATACGAAAACATTTCCTTGCCTTGGCATACCTTCCCCTAAAGAAGCTTTTTCATTCAATCATTAGACTTGTCTGCTCAATCCAATCAACCACCATCGTACACCGTCTAACACGCTGTTCAGACAAACACATGTTCAGTTGGAATCTTTCAAAAGAAGAAGAAGAAGAAAAAAAGAGATACGAAACCAAATAAAATAATTTATTTTCATGCTCCACTTAAAGTACGTACACACGTACAACTTGTTAGCCAGAGACAAAGAAGATTTCAATAAAAACTAAGAATAAAGGAGAGTGAATAGAACCAACAAACGAAACCAACAATGAAAACTATTTCAATCACATTTAACGTCACCATTATAGCAGGCAAACGAAACTGAATCCAGCTCATCCTTTACATAATCTGTAGAAAATATTGAAGAAGAGAGAGAGAGAGAGAGAGAGGGAGAGAGAGAGAGACCAGCTTTATGCACAGCAGCACTTAATTTCCTTTTTTACCTAAGCATTCATTAGACAACACTCCAGTACTCCTTTGTTTTTTGTAAATCTAAAGGCATTTGAATCCAAAAAAGACATCCCCAACCCCATTACCATAAGCGGGTAACTAACTGGTCTTAGCTGACTCTCTTCGAGTGTCTATTTGTCTGTCTGTCTGTCTGGCTAGCTGCTCTGTATGTCTATCATTCATAGATACGTGAGCTCTATGCAACTTTAACTATGAATGGATATATCTCGTTTTGTTGTTTTTTTTTCGTTGCTGTATAAGTGTGTTAGTGTAAGTAAGAGTGTGTATGTTTAGTTGGCGTCTTGATAAATATGTTGGATTCTTAGTGATTCCATTTGTCATCGTGGCATGAGTCCATTAATCATCGACAAGCGCGCATTTAGCCGTTGTTGTCGCCGACTTGCATTTGCTGATATCTCGCCAGCGATAATATAAGAAAAACAGCAACAACAACAACAACCAAGAAAACTAAGAAAATCAACTCACTGTGACTGTAACTGTGACGTTTATACGTATCGCTCCCGTATCGTTACCAACTCGAAACGCTATACTTTGCGGTTTTTTTTTTGCTTTGTAACTCTCGAATAGCATAGCGACTGGTGGTTGTTGGTTGTTGGTTGCTTGCTTATGTGATTTGGATAAATGGTTACTGCGTGTAGCCATGTTGTATGTCGTCTGTAGTTGGTAAAATAGTTAATGGTTGCAGCACGTTGATATCGAACGAACGCAATATGCGTTGGTTTTCATATTTTTTTCTTCGCTTTCCTGGCTAAATGACTGAGGATTTGCTTTTGAATAACTTTTTCCATGCCAATTTATGTGTGTGGGCAAAGAGCAGGAGGAGAAGGCAAAGAGTATAGGTAATGGCTGTCACAACGGTAGCCTAATCTACAAGAGTGTTAAGCTCAGCAGACATCAGATACTACTACGCGCCTTGGTCTTAGCCTTAGCAGAGACAGAGAGAGAGAGAGACAAATGATATGAGATTTAAAAATTTTTGTTTTATTTAATGATCAAATTATGCTGCCAGTTTTAATTTACCCCAGCTATGCTCATACTGTGCATCACTCTCTCATTCACTCGCAGATAGTGAGTGGCACGCATACCCTGGCCGAAAGGAAATCTTCAGCCAGACAGCGTTTTCTTTATTTTTTTCTTTCTGTTATTAATTGCTGAACAGCGTTAAGCAAAAGGTTGGTGACATTCGCTGAAAAGGAAGAGAAACATTTTTTGATGTTTCGAATAATGATTATCATGTTGGCAATATTTTCCAAACTACAGGCAAGAGAGAAAGACAACACACCAGCAAATTGAAAGCCAAAAGAAGAGTTTCGATATGTAATGGTTAAATACTACGCTTAAGTACACACAGATGATTATCGATGTTAATGAAATCACATCAACATACCGCTGTGCTCAGTTATATGGGAACATCTCTTTTTCCAGGTGGCTGAGTGATGTCCACCAGATGACCATACTCTTCATGCCTGTGGCGTAACATGGAAGAAAAAATGGTTACCAGGTTTTATAAAAGAAAGTGTTACACTAAACCGGCCATGTTGGCAGATTAAGTTCGTCTATAATCTAAACTTTTACATACATACGTACATAATTAGTCATTACAACCCTTTAGCTAGGATTATAACCTAGCTTTTCACAAAACTAATGTTGTGTGCGTTAATTTTATACATGAGTGGCGTAACGAACAGTTTAAAATCTACTCCGAACGACAGATTTTTGAGAAACTTTTCATGACTACATTATTTACTCTCAGAGTTTTTGCCAGAAATCTGCTGAGAAGAAGTCGCCGAAGAAATATTTTTCCGTATTTCCGTTTTGATGTCTGACCTGGGTTTTCAACCGTGGCCTTAAGGCTAATAAGCCAACACACTACTTACAAAACTACCGCGACGTCACACTAAATTAATGTGTCCGATTTGGACCTTCTTGATTCTTATGTTTCATTAGTGAGGGTTCAAAAACTGTCGCCGAGAGTTTTTGAACCTTCCTAACAATGTCTAACCTTTTCTTCTTACATTCAATAAGCGGACTAGACAATAACTTGCTGACCCCTATGTAATCTATTGGAAATCGTGTAACAGCGTCATGTACCTACGGTTGTTTGTGAATGAATTTCATAACAATAATGAGGGAAGGCCTTAGCCTAATATGTAGTCTAGTAAGTAGTCTAGTAGGTAGCTTAGCAAGTAGCCTAATATGTAGTCTAGTAGGTAGTCTAGTTAGTAGCCTTGTAGTTAGTCTAGTAGGCAGTGCAACAGGTAGTCTACAAAGTAGTCTAGTAAATAGCCTTGTAGTTAGTCTAGTAGGCAGTGCAGCAGATAGCCTACGAGGTAGTCTAGTAGGTAATATTCGTGTTTTGGACTAATAGACATGAGGCCGTGGTTCAGGTTCTAGCTAAGACGTCTCTATCAAAGCGAAATATGAAAAAAAATATTTCTTCAGTAATTTCCTCTCTCTGATCGTAAATACAACATCCATGCAAATTTTCTTAAAAAATCCGTCCTTCGACTATAAACTGTAGATTCTGCCACTCATGGATAGAATTAAAACGAAGAACATGGTGGTGAGAAATTAGGTTGTGAACCTGACTAAAGAAAAGCAAATAATGAAGTAAGTTGGTAGCAATTCTTCTAATGTTTTTTGCATTATCATTACAAAACCTTTGAGAGTTCTATTCAAGAATAATGCACTGGATGTTTACCAATACGATAAGGCCAATCGAAACCTATGGGAGCATTCTTTCTGGAGGATAGAGAAATCTGATAACAGGTCAGAGGAAATTAGCTAAGACACGTGCATTAGCTTAGCCGGAACAATGAGATCCAGTCGTGCGGAGACAATACAGCTTCTGCTACATTTGGTAGTAAAGGTCAAACTACAGTAAAGATAATGGGAGATAATGTTTATGTGGTAATTGGTCTAACACGAGGAACAACAGACGGTATCTGACAGATTGAATGGCTGAAAGCTCCGTCTTAATTGTCATAACTTCGATAAAATACTTTGAACGAGTCCTAATAATGAAAGAAAATTGAGGATAATATGCCTGTACGTATGGCTAAAGCCATATAGTAGAGTAGAAATGAAAATATTCGGACCCACTGTGAAATATTCGAGAGACATGGAAACCCAATGGCTAACTACCAAGTCGAAGTCTGGCCCTCGAAAGATGTATCTTAAAGATGTGGAGGTATCTCTACTATCTGATATCCAAGCACTTAGAATTTATAAGATTGGCTTGAGATTAGTAAGAGAGTATCTGGAGAAATAGCGTCAGTATTTATTGGCTGTTAAGCATGAGAAACTATGTCGTACTTCTGACTGAAGTAAGTGTGTGTGTAATTAACATGTTACCGGCTTTCATTACTTAGGGTTTTCTAATAGTGTGCCACAAAGTCTATTTTTTTATAAGCTAAGCATAC
>QOCX01002167.1:0-24411 GCA_005959815.1 Sarcophaga bullata | reverse complement strand
TAATGTGCTTTCGACTCACTTCAGAAATCGCTAGTAATTGAATCTTTTTCTAAACGGAACATTGAAGTGAATTGATACTGACGGATGATCATCTGCTGTAGAGATTGCACAGATAATTGTCTGCAAGCAATCATGGTTTATCCTTAGTGGCCAAAATTTCATTCTTTATAGGCCCCTCCATCAGCTATGTTCGATATATTGTACAAGGAAATGTAAATTGTGTACCTCTTATATAAAAAAACCCGAGAATTTCAAACTCCAAACTCGTTATTTGTAGTTCGCTTTTGTTACAACTTATCTTTGAGTTATTAAAACTCATATATTCGCTCAGATATCCTCAGATTTTCAGTAAAAATATCTCGCTCGTGCATAATTTTCGACAGCTTCATGAAAAACTCATGAGACTCCTTCTTAAGTGGTTACCACATCCGCAAAAAGGCAAATTTCGCCAGATTAAGGGTACCTCAGGGAGTCCCCTCGCGGATATACGTTGGCGAATGAGCAGGTTTGTGAAGAGAGGTAGACAGCCGCAAGGCGAAGATGTTTATTTAGAGTTTGTAATCTGGGCCGAAAAGTTAAATAATTGAGTTCTAGTTCAATCCGTAAGGTCCGCAACTTCAACTGGGCGAGGCCCAGTAAGTACAGCAATTCCATTTACTGTGGCATAAATGAGCCGACTCAACGAGATTATAAAGTCCCTGTACTGACTTCACCTTTTGAGCTAACAGTCAACACCATGAAACATTTTTTCCTTACAATCCAGTCGCCACTTAAAGGCTAGACATCCCATGGACTAGGTTATCAGAAATCTATGATGGATTGTGAACCAATGGGTGAATGGACCGTGAAAGTCTACATCCAAAATTTGATGTGTTTGAGAATGCAAAAGCCAGAACCATGCTATGAAATTTGTCATTGGACCGACTGACAACCGTCAAATATGAAATATTTTGTCTATAAATTGGTTAAAAACTGTACTGGTGTAGGGTATAAAAAGGACGGAGATGGACAATAAATGAAAATACCACACACACATATACACACAAGCAATTCGAGTATTATAACAGTTATATAATAATGATAAATAAGGTCAAAATCGACCAAATGTACGAGACCAATAATAATGATAATGACGATGACGACCATCATGTTGATAAATGATGATGATGATGACGATGGTAAAGTGTATTTGACACAACCGATGGATTTAATTTGCATTGAATTGGGAATTTCATTTGACAACTTATTTTTATATGTTCGAACAAACAGAAACAGCAACAGAAACAGGAAAAAAAAACGAATAAAATTATTTAAATTTATTTGTTTAAAATTGTGTACGTATGTGTGCTTCTTCTTTTTTTTGTTATTATTTTGTCCATCGATATGATTAAGCATGTTCGTAAGTGTAGGTGCCGTTGCAAGCAACTTTAGCACCAGTACCCTGACATCCGTTTATGCAGCAGAGAGAATAAAAAAAAATACTCGCCGTGTCATTTAAATTGAGAGAAAAGACAGTCAAAATGTCACACTGAAATACAGAACAATGAACAGCAACAACAACAATAAAAATAAAAAAACGAAAAACAACGGCAATAACAACATCAGTAGGAAAAAAAGGAAAAAAAGTTGTTGCACTCAAGCTTTTGGACAGATCTGTGGCAAGTGCGTGAAATCCATTACGACGGCACCAACATACTCGCATACAGAGAATGCAACAAAAATGAAATGAAATGACGGTGAATGATTCAATTTAAAGTGTTTGCGGTGTAGAATTCAATTTCATCAAAATTTTTTTTGAATTAATTTATAAAATAATTAAACGTACAAAAATATAAAAAAACAGACAAACAAACAAACAAACAAAAATTTAATTTGAAAAATATTTATCATTAAATAATGGGGGATAATTTTACTTTAATATGATGATAGATGACCATGCCCTTAAATCCTGACTGAATAATATCTAATGTGGCGTGAGCTACATGGCATGTAGCGCTGTCCTATTTAAACCACATGGCGTTGGTGAGCAGATCGTCCAATTTAAATCGAAATTTGGTAAATATCGACATTCTGTACTCACCTCTGATAGTGGTGACCTGGAACGTTGTTCTCAAAGAAATGTGGACAAATGACGAGAACTTTGTTAGATCACGTACCCGTTCATCCAAAAATGATTCTCAACGTTGAAGCTGATATTTCGGAGAAAATTAGGGTCGGTTGCAGACCGCTCCAGAGGGCATTGAGCAAACACACGTCGCTGGACATTTTATAAACTGTTATCTAGTAGCGTTAACAAATTTTTTTCAAGCAATTATCTGAAACATCTGATCTGCATCAGAAACTGCCTTTACCAAAGCTTGTTTTTGTTATATTCCCCGCTGATTTTCTTGGTACCTAGCCTATTCTCTAGACCTACGCTCGCAAAACATTGGATAGTACCGAGATTATTCGGTGAAACAGACAATATCTCACTGCTACATAATAGTTTAGTCTTTTAATTGTTGTTCTATGGATCGCGTTGCCGTTCGGTATGGAAATATTACGTCTTCAATCATTTTATTGATGTTTTACAAATGACGGAACCGAAGAAGTCGTTAAGACGAATATGAGAAATTTCTCCATTAGAAAGAATTTACGGTCCAAAGACTGTGCTTCTGGGAACATTAATTTCATTGAAGTTTATAGTAACGCCATAAGCAAGTTGCAGATCTACACCAATCTGCTCGGACGATTGTCACTTCATTTTCTATCAAATCAATCATGAGTAAATTTTCCTCGAAATCTATAAACGGCACTGTTCAAACCGCAGGTTAGATATCTCCAGCAATGCGAAATTCCTCTTGTGTTCTTTGTCCTCTCACACATTCAGTGACCAACTGCTCCAGAGTACATCCGGCGAATACACGTCGCTGTCTATGTTGAATTGGTTGTCCATTATGAATTCGCGAAACCGACTAAATTAATGACAACTAGTTTGACAGATGTAGCTTTATCAACAGTCAAAGTTCGCCAGATTGTATTTATTCTTGGAAAAAGAAGCGTTACAAAATTTCATTCTGATCTGCATCTCAAACTGCCCTCACTAAGAATGTCATGTTGCATGGCTTGTTTCTGATATATTTGTCGATGGGTTTCTAGAGATTTAGCCTATACAAAGTCTCAATGCTGATGTCCACGGGACAAAATATTCTCGATATTCGGTCAAGAGAAAGATGTCCATGTCTTACTGTTACAAAGCACTTTAGTCATTTAATTGTATCTCAGTACCGACAGAGAGTTGGAAGGAACTACAAGTAGCGTTATCTTCCGATTTGAACATGTTGCAATTTCAATTATATTCTTGATATCCTAAGAGGAGTCACCTACTTTAGAAATGGTAAATCCCAAGTCTTATAACTGATTGTTGAGGAAAGTCTTATGAGTTATGAGGGGCATAGTCATAAGATCAACAGCTGGAACAGTATTAACTTTGGTTTCTGTAGCTTATGCAAGAAGGCAGACGAAACAGTGGATCGTATTTTATGTAGATCTTTAGATTTAAAAGACTGTAAGCCTGATGACCTAATAGGGTTATATTAAGGGGATACTATAGTATGGTACTTATCCTTGGGATATTATGTTCACTTAAGCACAATGATTAGGGACATCTCATTTATCATTATTTTATTTTCTTTTTTTTCTTTTCTTCAATCTTTTCTTGGCTCATTTTTCATTTCCTTTCTTTAATTTTATCCATGTGTGAATATATGATTCTGTTTTCTGTTCCATTTCACTTTCCTTGCTTTCTGAATAGTTTTTCACAACCTAACCTGCCATTAAATTTTGTAAGAACGTTAACAGTTCCCAGACCTACATGAAGTAAGATGAAGTCTTAAGCCGTCTGGTCAGCCGTGGTATTTACCAAGAATTCCTCTACAGGACCCTTGAGAAAGACGCACGAAAATGAAGGCCGCGCAATAGTTGTGATACAGCATATCTAATCTTTTCTCAACTACTATGTGCATGTTGCGTTTGTAAATCTAATCCAAATCGAATAAACCATGGGGTATCGGGTATCCAATCCTGTCCATAAGTATTAGCTTATGCTCTGACTTAGCTAGACCTTCAGCCGGACAGGTAAAAATTGAAATGTCACGAAATAGAAAATACATGGCATTTTCAGTTAGGAGCTCAGTTAGGGGGTTGGCATCTTTTTAGGCTTCATATTTATAGACGTCAGTTATGAGCTCAGTTAGGGCTTCACAAGTTTTAAGGCTTTATATTTATACACGTTTGATCTGTGTTTCAAAAGGCTAGAAATTCTTCATCGGTGTAACTTTTAATTTTTGGTTCCCTTCCCCCTCATTGGTTCCCTTCGCCCCTCAATAAAGGGATGAGTTGACCCATAGTTATTTTGTTAGTATAGCATTTTAAGGATAAACGTGGTATAAACATAATGCAAGATTTTTATGGCTGCTTGGATAACCGTAAGGATTTGCTAGACACTGCGGTATACTCGGTAATAGAAACTAATACCAGTCTTATGAATCGTAGTAACATTAGTAAGTAGCTCGTTGCAGTCGTCTGCTGACTTTAAATTAATCATTACGCTGACATAGATACTATCCTCCAATCCCGCCGTAGTTTGAGAGCAAGCCCAGAAGACCACAATTATATTGGAAAGGAGTAGCTTATAGTAATAGAAAATAAACTTTGGCTTCATACACTTCAAGAGGGGGTACAACACCTACAAGTTCATATCATTTGAATGGCAAACCTAAACACAATCGGTCCTATGTGGCCTAACTGTGTCCATCGGATTCTCTTAGTCGGACAGCCATCTCCACCAACTTAATAGAAAACCTAGCAACTGCAGCCTTAAATTATTTTTTTGTTAGTCAGTTTAATATCAGAAGGCCTAGAGAGCATCTGGGGTTCTGCCTACTGCCATCTTCTTAGGTAGCACTGAAGCGGTGACATCAATCTGTCGATCCTATTCTAATTTGATGTGTAAAATGAGGTCAAAATTTTGTAAGATGAATTTGGAAAAGAATGTGGCAACTGCATAAGGCTTTTCGATAAGAAGAGCTGAACAGTAAAGATTTTTTAAATAAAACAACATTTTTTTACCCAAAAACAAACTCTATTAAGTTAATTAGGCTCGACCAACTCCAATTTCCTAATTTCTACTCCTCTAAATCTGCACTAAATTTTCCAAGAAAAAATTCAGTGACCTCTAATAAAAAAAAACCGTCAAAACTAAGTCGTTAACATTACAGTTCCAATAAGTAAATAAATTTAAACACACTTTAAATAACATTTTCCATTTCGTCCATTCTTACATTCGAACAGTATGTACCACTGTTACGGAAGTTTTATTAACATTACCAGACACTTATAAGACTTGTTTTCTTCGACTAGCTAAAGGAGTGAGTAAAAAATACCCGCACACGCATACACGCATATTAAAATTAAAAAGAAAACAATAAACAACATAACCAAACATGCAAATGATGAATGGTTTTGTTGTCTCATGTGTGTACATCTGTTATTAGCTTGCAAAGGCAAATGTTAACTTAACAGCCAAAAGGCAATACTTAACAGCAAAGAAATCATTTCCAATTGGAATGTTAAAGTAAAGAAATGTTATTATCCTATGGTAAAAAACACAATTGCTGTTAGTATATCTCTGTATTAGAAACGCTATTGAATTGTACAGAAAAGTGTTTGACACTGTAAAACGGTTGCAACTGTAAAGAAACGAAATGTGTTGCAACATGTATTAAGATGGCAGGAAAAAGAACTAAGAAAAGAAACAAATTTTATTGAATTATTTAAAAAAAAAAACAAGGAATTGTTTATAATAACAGGGACAAACTACATCCAATTGGATTGAAAACTAAAAGAAAATATTTTTAAAATTAAAATTCAGAGTTGTAAACAATAAGGGAAACATTTTGGGAGACTGTTTATTTTTAGGATGTATTATTGTACGTATGTAGTGACTAGATTTGTAAGTTAATGGGTTATTTGAGGTAACGAGTAATAAATATTATTAACTTGCCTATTAATTATAAAGAAAAATTAATATTTTAATAATCCATAGCTGACATCACAGCATAGCTTATAAAAGCTTTAAGATGATGATTCTATACACTGCTCGAAGATTGATTCTACAAAGAGAGTTAATGCCAGCTAGTGACCAATTTTTACCATAGACTAATCATAGCCTAGCTTGTCTGCTCACGAAATACTTGAATCTTTATCAGTTTTTAACTTGTTTGTCAATATAGTTGATTATCAACCATTATTATCTTTTAAATTGTTAAGATATCTATTAGCCTGTACACACATATTTTAATTGCTTCAATTAGGTTTTAAATTCAATATTTGCCACTCACTTAAGTAACCTTCTCTTCTAATTCAGTTAAGATTTCATACTGACATCGCTGTTTCTCACCGAACATTCGTGCTACTCTTTACAGAACATACTTCCCAGAAGGTTGGACTTTGATTCAATTAGTTGGGCCTTAAAGTATTAAGTGCGTTAAACTTTTCGGCGATAAATTTAACATAATTGAGGCCTAAATTGTATTAGAAATAGTGTGTTAAAGTAACAAACTACATATTAGACTATGGCGAGCATAAGAGACTTATCACGTGCCCTACAATTAACCGAATTTGTTTAAAAGTGAGTATACAGGATGTATATTTCTTCGGCGACTTCTTCTCAGCAGATTTCTAGCAAAAACTCTGAGAGTAAATCAAATTGCCATGAAAAGTTTTTCAAAAACCTGTCTTTCAGAGTCGACTTTCAACTGTGGGTCATGCTACTACATGTATAAAATTAACATACACAACATAAATGGTGTGAGAAAGCTCGAGCCCTATTTTAGCCTCAATCCCACGGCATTTCTTACCATTCTTTAATTCATAGCTTCTACGAAAAAACAGGTACATAATCTTTGCCTAGGAAAAATTTTTCAAATAAATTAACGATTGTTATGTGCCCTATCATACGTAGCTGTCTGAATGGCCCAATTTTGTTTTGGAGAAAATAACGTATTTTATAGGACTTGTACTGCGACGCAAATTTCTGTATCTTGCAAGAGAAACAACTCGGTGAAACGACCAAATTTGATAGTTAAGTCAGAATTGATGCATGTAACGCCACTCAAGTGGTAATAATCCTTAACTAATCAATATCTAAACAAAATAATGGGAATCTCTCGACCTGCGCGTATTAGCAATGAGGCACTTTGCATTCAAAGCAATTTCTCCAAAATTATTTCGTTCCTATTAAAACGTCTTATTTCACAAAGTTTCATCGAGCAAAATCCTTTCTTCGTCACTTAACGAGCACAATCCTTTTGTCGACACCAAGACTTACTTTTTGCTATCACTTACTACAGAAGCAAATACAAATCTAACGTCCTTTAACATTAATTTCATTCGTAACATATTTTCCTAGGTTCAAAACAAGACACTCCATAGGTTTGGAATATTCCCTGAGTGTCGGTCGCCTCGGAGAATTCGAACATGCAACAAATAATCCATCGTGGAAGACACCAGACTACCGCCAACAGAGAGTAGATATCATCAATAATCAACATAATAGGAAGGTCAATCAACTCCATCTTTCGAGTATAAGGTAGAATCCAATTAGTAATTCAAATCCAATCTCTCCACTTAATTCAAAATAGTTTACAAAATGCATTGTTTTCAGTTAATGACAAATGGAATGTCGTTCGTTACAGTAGCTTAATTAATTGGAAATATTTTAATATCATAGGGGCAAGAGTAAGGTGTTTGTTGACAGCCCTATATACATAACAATGCGATTTTAATTTGTTAAATGCATTGAATTGATCACCCACACAATGCTGCGTAGTTTAAATTATTTCAGACCACATTGTTATTATATTGTCAGTCAAGACTTCTTTTCCTCCTTTCTTGTCTGTTAATGGCCTTATCTTATCACCTTGATATCCTCCTTAAAGTTATTTTTGACCTTAACCTAGAAAGCCTTAATTTTTTTCTACAACCCTACGATAAACTTTCAATTGTTTATTGTGTACCTTAACTGTAAAGTTAAAAACCAATCATCAAACGTAATTAAATAATTGAATAAACATTAATTAATACATAATTACCATTAATTATTTCATTATTTCATATTAAGATGGTCTTATAACCTTGAATTGTTTGTTTAATTGTATTGAAATTAGAAGTTTTCTAATGCTTACCTTAAAAGTAATCGAATAATCTCTTCAAAGAGTTACACTAATATTGTAAATAAACAATGATTAATTAATGTTATCGATAATTGTTGGTGGTTAATGTTAAACGAATGAAAATATTACAAAAAATAAACATACACATTCTCACACACTCATACACCCATACACTGCAAGAAACTTAAATTAAATATTGAATAAAGCTTTGGCCTAACAATTTCGATTTCAATTTCGATTTGTTTTCGATTTTTTCTTCTTATTTTTACATGGCATTGTTTACTTTACGCGCGCGAATTTTTTTCGTGTATTTATACAAACGTTTTGTTAGTGTTTTCAATTTGTTTGTTTTTTATTTTTTTATTTTTTTTTTTGTGGGTTTTCTGTGTTTTATTGCTCTCGTTTTCTTGTTTTCTTTTTTATTGTATTGCTTTACGATTTTTTCGCTTTCGATTTCGTTCTTTCTTTTTATGGATTTTTTAAGCGTTAATTTCGTAAAGTGCTGTGTTGCACCTTACCAATACATAAGACAACTGACTTTGACGCCAGACTCTTAACGACCACATTAAATTGTTTTTATTATTATTGTTGTTGTTGTTGGTATTGTTATTTCTTACTTTATGGCTGCTAAGTAATACAACAAATTTGTTTTTTATTGCATTTGCTAAAATACACACTCTTTAGACACACATACATACACATACGCATATATGGGCTGTTATTTAATATAACGAAGCAGTAAAGAAAATCTAAAAAAGAAAAACAACTTCTTCTTCCTATCAAGAGGCAATTTCTGCAAGAAAGAGTATGCAAAAAAAGACAAAAAAAAAAACAAAAAGAAAAACAAACGAACAAAGTAACAATAACAATTTAAAGGAAATATATTTCGTTTATTTATTACTCTTTTAAGTAATTTATGTTTGTTTGTATGCATGTGTAAGTGAGAAGAAATTTCAATTTACGTTGAGATTATGATTGCATGAATATGGCAAAACTCTTAAAGAAATCTGAAACACAACAACAAAAATCAAGAGTTTAAGCAGAAAAGGTCATTCAAATTGGGTGGCCAAATACCGCTCAATAACCTTTAGTTTATCAGTGTTGCAGGGAAAAAAAATAAACAATGTGTTGGGCTGCAACCAAGCACATGAAAAAATGCCGGTAATTATAATGAGCGCAAGAAAGAACAGAGAAGTATGAAAGAGCATCGTACAAAGCTTTTTTCAATTCTCTGTTAAACTCTTTTGCATGTAAGAAACACTCTTAAAAAATACTCTTTAAAGGGCTTCTAGAAAATCTACTCTTTCAAATTCTTCAAAAGAAAAAAACACGTTTATGCTCTTTTAATTAAATGATACTCTTTTAGAACCACAAGTCTCTTTGTAAGTTAAACGATTTCCCCTTTTTTAAGATTTTTCAAATCCACCTGTAGCTAATCAATAACAAAAAATATTTCCCAATAGTGCCCCTTTAATTCTACTAACGACGAGCGTTATGGCGTTTGTTTATACGATGGCAAAATGAAACACGTTCATATACCATTTCATTCCTTGATAAAGTACTTGCGCTCTCTGTTTTTCACTTTATTAGTGTAATGACACACAAAATAATAAATCTTTAAGAGCTAATCTCTCTCGCTATATATTCATTTCTCCTGCTTTTACTGTTTTTATCTCTTTTACTCTTGTGGTATAAGCAAAAAACTCGATTTGGTTATTCTAACTTTATATGGTTCTCTCTGTTTAACTAGAGTGTTGTCTACAGTGCAAGTATTATTTGCTGTTTAAACATATTTTTGAGTTTGAGTGTGTGTGTGTGTGTATTATGAAGCTGGCTGTCTTGTTTAGTTTTGACGTTTATTTTTCAGTTTTGTTGAAATTTCATTCATAATAAATCATTTTGTCAGTTGTGTTGCTGTGCCATGTGTACAAGCTCTCTCTCGCTCTCAATGATTTTTTAACACAGCGTCGCTGCATTAAATGTTATGCTCTTGGCAGTAATCGAATTGTTGTAGTATGCAGTAGTATGGTGGCAGTAGTGATGGTGTAGTAGGTAGTAATGATGGTGTCGTTGGTGTGAGTTAAAATATTGGTTTTGCTAAGTTTTAGTTGTTGTTTTGGTGTTGCTTTGTAGTGACATGTTGGTGTGGTGATGGTGGTTGATTTGTTTGTTGTTTTTCCTTTTTGTAAGCTTCTGTAATTAATGCTTTTGTTTTTTTTTCCAAAAAAATTCGTTTTTTTTTTAAATTTTTTCCTTGTATTGTTGTGTTTAAAAATATTATTTTTGTTGTTGCTGTTTTGTGTGCCTGTCATTTCATTTTGCCATGAATTGTTCACACACAAAAACCTAAACCAGTGAACAAATACGTTGAAATTTAAAGAAAATAAAAAAAAATAAAACGCAACGAAAACAATCATTCATTTTCATAATTTATTGTGTGTGTCTTCTATTTTTTTTTTTGTTCTTTTTTTCGTAATTTGTGTACATAATAATGTTCTTAACATTTCTTCAATATCATTTGCTTGTTCACTTAATTTTTTCTTTTTCATTTCAATAAGCAATGTTGTGTAGCCGAGTGACTGTGTGTGTGTGTGTGTGTGTGTCAGAGTTTGAAAGTGTGTATTATTTAACCACATTTTATTCTCTTCTCTCTTCTGTGAGTGTTTAATAATTTTATGCACACCTTTTTCATTTTTTTTCTTTCCTTTTCTTTTCTTTTCCATTTTTATTTTGCTTTTGTTTTTGCTGTTTCACACCATTTCGGGGTTTTATTTCTTGTTTTGTATTACATTGTTGTTATTGTTGTTTTTCAAATGCATAATTTTTTTCTTCTGCCATGCATTACTTTTAATTGTTTTTAATTTTATTTGTATTGATTTATTGCTCTTGTTTCTCTCCGCGTGCTTTCAAAGAGAGTGTGTGTGTGTTTGTTTGTGTACATGTGTGATTAAGAAAATATGCAAGTAATTCAAATGATTGTACAGAACCTTTCTTGAATATTACATTGGATGACCGTTGAAATGAAATGTTGCATGCCGACGGCAAGAAGAAAATTTGTTTTTAAATTCAATTTTTGCACTCAAATGTAAAAAATTTATAAAAAAAATTTTTTTTACGTGTTTTTAAGGAAGTATTTTAATCCAAATTTTAAAACAAACACACTTACAATAGCTTCCCGGCTATTTCGTGTATTAATCGCTAATAATTAAAAAAATAAATAAAAAATCGGCATAAAAAGTTTGCTTACATCTACAGAGCTTAGTAAAGTTAAAATAAGAAATACTAATACTACTTATACAGTCGGGTCTCGATTATCAGTGATGATAGGGACCAGAAGCATTACTGATAATCGATTTCCACGGTTAATCGATTATACAGTTTTTTTTATTTGATTATACAGTTTTTTTTTGATATTTTTATTATTTAACAAGTGAACATTGGTGCACATACATATTTACATTAAAAAAATTAATTCAAGAAGTTTATGTACATTTGTAAATTAAATAAGCATGTATACAATAAATTTTCTATTGAAAACATGAGGCAAAAAAGGACATTAAGCAAAAAAAAAATAGGAATGAAACTTCTTAAAGAAAAGTCGTGTAATGCTGTTTGTCTAATATTTTCCACCTTATAATTTTCTTTAATAAGTTTTTCTTGGATGCGATAAACCTACTCTCTTATTCCGGAAAAACCGGGGCTAACTAGGAAATTCAGCAGTGTGCTAAATGTCTCTATAGCTTTATTTAAAATGGTTTCTGAAACAATTACATCGTCTTCTTCGTATGCAAACAATCAAATTCCCCGTTTTCAAGTTTATTATATTGTATGCAGGAATTTGAAGTTAATAAAAAAAATTCTGTCGTCACGGTTAATAGACGCAATCACGGCTGATCGAAGCAAACAATTTGAAAACATTGCAAACAAAAAACAATTAACTAATCTTAGGCCACCAGGGTTAATCGGAGTTACCAGTTAATCGGATTACGGATAATCGTAAATGGTCTTTTATTTATTGTACATCTATTAGTCAATTGAAATAATTTAAAACATAAATTAAAATGTGTTTGTGGTAGTAATAAAATAAAGACAAAAAAAAAATTCCATTAAAAAAATACAAGAAAAAGACTGCGAACAATTTGCATTTCAAATCATCTTTTTGGCATCCTATGAACCAATTTCTTAGTGTATTTTTGGGTCGTACTATACCATTCCTTCTTCATCACCTTTTTTTAGCATAGTCCTCATAGTTACTTAGTAATTTCTCAATTTATTTTCTATTAAGTCACACAGATATTCAATGGACTTGAGGTCCGTTGATTGAGCAAGACATGAGCTATTGTTTGGGGACATTATATTAGCAGTAATTTTAGAGTCATAAGTTTGCTGAAAGATAAATAGGCCATGAAAACAGAATATTATGGCGCCTTGAGATTAATTAGCTTTTTAAATGTCTAAATTTCCCCCACCCTATTCATTATTGCTGCAAAATATTGAAGCAGAATACCATCACACTCGGGTGCCCTGGTAGACTAGTGGATTGTGTGCTAGACTAATAGCGTGAGGGTTGTGTGGGTTCAATTCCCATAATTCATATGGTCCAAGTTGCTCAGCTCGTAAATAATTAAATATAATTTATACATAATTGTATTGTAATTAATAAATAAATTAAAAAATAAGTACCATCACAACATCACCACCATGCTTCAGTAGTCCTTTTGTGCACACTATTTTTGTTCCTTTGGTCATGATTTTGATAAAGATCTGTAGAACAAGAAATTTATATTTGGAAGAACGCTGACCCCAAATTTTTATTGGAAAATCTTCATAGATGGGGCCCATTTCTGGGTACATGGACGTGTGAGCAAACAAAATTGTCGAATCTAAGACGATACCAATCCATATGAGAAGCAAGAGCGTCACGAAAAAATCACTGTTTGATGCGGATTTTAAGCTACCGGCATCATCCGTCCATTTTTCTATTTTCACTGTCAACGTCGAGCAGTATAGATCGATTACGAACTTCTTTTGGTCTGAATAGGCAGATCTGTATATCAAAACGTGTGATTTCAACAGAACAGCGCTACGTACCATATAGGTCATGACATGTTGGATCTGCATTAGCGATTTGAGGGCATTGTTATTTCGCGTGGAGTTGATGTCAACTGGCCACCGAGATCGTCATATTTGACAACGTAAAACTTTTTCTGATTGGGTTTTCTAAAATCGCAGGTATATGCCATAAAACATAGAGGTCTACAAATCCAACACAGTCCATGCCATCGATCAAATTCTGCTTGATTTCTACGCCAGAATCAGGAAAAAATTTACATTGCGGATGCGCTACATCTAGAGAAGCCGTGGCGGATGATTGAAGAATGTTGCATTCGACACATAATGACATCAATAGATCTTTCAAACGATTAAATAATTTCTATTATATCTCATACACACTTTATTGGATTTAAATTTAGAGATAACGATTAAACCGATGTTAACGTAATTATAACATAATAAATAAAGGAAGTAGGAGAAGGCGAAGATACATACTTACATACATAATTGGTGATTACAACTCTGCAGTCAGGATTACGACCTTAGCCTCATACACCACTTATGTTGTATGTGTGGAGAGACCTACAACTGAAAGTCGGCTCCGAATGATAGATATTTTGAGAAACTTTTCATGGAAATTTTATTAGCCAGAAATCTGCAAAGAGGAAGTCGCCGAAGAAATCATTGTTCAGCTTTCGTTTTGTTGGAAATATCAGACCTGGGGTTTGAATCCTGGCTTTATGTCTAATAAGCCGTTACACTATCTACTAGACTATGGAGACTTTGTTGAGATAAAGGAAAATTAATTAATATCGTGCTGTGCGGTGTGATTATCATCACTAGCGTTTTATGGGATGATAGTAATAGAAATTTTTGAATTAAACTCCTAGAACTCCTTTAATTCCATATGTTCATGAGTAATAGTCTTGATCCACTACACACTTTTGTCTCCAAGTAATAAAAGTAATTAAAATTTTTTTTTTCACCAAATGGATTATAATAATAAATTACAAAGATTTTTATTATTATTGCTTTATTATTATTATTATTATTATTTTTTTTTTTGCTAATTTTTATGTGTACTCGTATGTTTATCGCGATGATTTAATGATCCAACAAATCCTTTATTAAATAGGATTTCATATTTTATTTCAGTTTCTAGTCATTTATATGAGTTAACTTGGTATTATTTACAGGATCTTTTAGTATTACCAACTAAATTTATTTATTTTGTTTTCTTTTTTTTTTTTTTGTTTTTTTGTTTTTCTATTCATTTTTCGTTGTACACAAATTGAAATCAACAATAATAATTGATAGTGTGGTTTATTGACTGAACAATTTATTGGCGGCAATAGTTTTAACACACAAAAAAAATTTGTTTTTCTTTTCATTTTTATTTTATTTTTCAACTTTTTTTTCCGTTATTCATTAAAACTATGCATAGAAAAGCTTTGGAAAAAAAAGTACTCATGCTCGCATAAATATGAATGATAAACGCTATTAAAATGGAGGAAAAAAATCCACAAAAACAAAACGGCTAAACAATAATTGTAACAAAATAAGCCAAGTTAAAAACCAACATAACTGTATATTATTACCATTACCAAAGATTGATAGTGTATTGCAAAAACCAAAAAAAAAAGAGAATTTCTTGGGATCAACTACAGACAATACAAATTTAATTTGTAACGGGTTTATATAAACGGGTGTATATAACGGGCGTATATATTAAAAACCTAAGAAAAAAATATACGATATAAGCTAAGTTAGTTACAAGTTCCTAATGCCAAATATTCTGGCGAGATAGATATTTGTTCAGAGAACCTAGTGGAGGCTGATCTTGTCTGCATTGGAAGGACTAGGGTGTGAAGGCTCTGTTATCGATTAGCATGATCAATTGGCCAACTACTGTCTAAGAAGTAAAAACACCAAAGAGAGTTTTCAATATTTTAAGACTTTCGACTGCTGATTAAAATAATATCAAGCACTTCAAAGCCTCAATGCTAGTCTGACGTCAAAAGTTCGAGAGATCAATATCTAAAGATGTAAGACAGAGCACGCATTTTTTCTCCACTGCTCGTTTAAATATGTTAGAAAAGAGTCCTTCGAAAAGCATTAGAGAACCTAAAGGAATCTATTTAAGTAAGTGGAATGGGCTTTAAAAGTTTGTCAATGTTAATGGTACAACATAGACCGTTTGCAGGTCTGTAGAAATTCGTTGATAATAATATAGTGCTGGGGCAGTAAACACCTCTAAAACCTAATATCGTGCCTTCCAGTAGGAACTTCCGAAATTTAATAGTTGCCTACTTACTTACATAATTGATCACTACAATCCTGTAGTCAGGATTACAACTTAGTTTTTCATAACATCCATGTTGTATGCATTAATTTTAGGCAGAAGTCGACTATGAAAGACAGATTTTTGAGAAACTTTTCACAGCATTTTAATTAACTCTCAGAGTTTTTGTCAACAGACTGCTGAGAGTTAGTCGGTAAAGAAATATTTTTTTCATTATTTGTGTTGTTCCAAGTTAGGATTTGAATCACGGCCTCGCGACTAATATGCCAACACATTACCTACTAGACTAAGGCGATTTTTATCAAACCATTTGTCATTTTTTAAATCTATTTTGCCAAATCACCATGGATAATGCATTTAATAACTCAACTAAAATAAAATTGTTTTATCAAAATTGATGTTCTGTTCGGGCATGGTATTGTGCGCTTCGTCCATTAAACGATCGCCATTATCGATCGCCGTTAGCACTATTCGAAATATGGTGGATAAATTCGAGTCTACTGCTTCAGTATAAGATAAATCTATACCTGTTCGTCGATGTAACGCAAGAACTCGGCTTTTCGCAGACCACAACTCGGCGAATTTTGCTTCGAGACTAAGGCATCCATCTGCATAAAGTTCAGCTGACCCAGACACAGACGACAGAACGTGTTTGCTTAATGGGCATTTTTGAAAAGTTGTCTTGTTCATTTGAATGAACAAATGAAATTGTCGGCTTGGGACGATGCAAATCCACATGAGATCCAATATATCCAAGACATCATGAAATAATTACTGTTTGGAGTGATTATGGGCATCGGTCTCTATCTTTTTCAAAACGACGTTGGCCGAGCGATTACTGCCAATTATTGTCAACTTATTTGCGGCTGAATTCAATGACTGGGAGTCAACGGCATGTGGTTTCAATTGAACGGCGGTACGGGTACACAACTTATTCCACATTGGATGTACTACGCAAGAGATAAGAGGGAATAGTCATCTCACGTAGAGGTGGCATGAACAGGCACAATAATCGGGCGATTCAACCTTGTTGGGTTTTTGCATGTGAATTTCATTTAAATTGTGCTGGTATGCGAATAAACCACAAACCACCAAACCACAGCGATCTTCTAACCCAATGTAACCCCTTCCATCGGTCAAATTCAGCCTAGCTTATGCGCCAGAGTCATGAAAAATTAGACATTAAGTTTCCATACAGTGAAACCGTGAGGGACATTTGAAGGATGTTTTATTCTACACCCAATAGCATTAATAGGTCATTCAAACGAATAAAGAATTTCAATGATAACTTATAGCCACTTTATTTTACATAAATTGAATGAAAGACCCAATACGTGATGATTAGCCAGAGAAATACTAACAACAATAATTTCCTCCCAAAAATTCTGAATACAAAATGCTACATCTTATGCTTACTTCATAATTAATTTGTCATTATAATCCTTTAGTCCGGATTACATACTAGCTTCTCATATTACTAATGTTGTGTGTGTTAATTCTTATTTCTGAGTGATACATACAGTTTAAAGTAGTCTCCGAACGTTGAGAAACTCTTCATTGCAATTCTATTTAATCTCAGAGTTTTTGCCAGATGTCGTCGTCGTTTAGTAGGTAGTGTGTTGGCTTATTAGACATGAGACCACGGTTCAAATCAGAGATCAGCAATTAGTATTAAAACAGATGAATGGAATCGAATCATACTCATAATTTTTGACACTTATACCCATTCACACTTATTTTAATATCATACTCATACTACTCATATTCAAAGTTGGAAGTACTCATCATACTCATACTTAATACTACGCATGATTTTGTTGATTTCGACTCTCCATGACTTAACATTTACAAGAATCACGTACGAACACTACAATGCTCACTAAAAGGTTGCGTGTCTGCTCTGTTTGCTGCTTTGTGGTTTTGCTTAGGTGTCTTTTTTGTTGTTGTTATAAATGCAACAATAACTAAGACTGTAAAAGTGTAAATTCTGATGAATGATTCGAATCACTCGAATCATTTGTAAGTATTGTAAGTATTTTTCTAAATTTATGAATCTCAATGAGTAGGCGTATGAATCAAACATATTTCAAATGTTATGAGTTCGATATCAACCTTGTACTCATACTCATTGTAACTTGTACTTATAAATCAACGTTGCAGTGAGTACGAATGAATCAGAAGTAGTTAAATTTCAATATTGTTGACTCATTTGTATTCAATATTTCATGAGTGCTTATGAGTAGCAATATCTGGTACGTATGTATGATTTTGAGAGAAACTCGCTGAGAGAAAATGTTCTTATTTCGTTTTGTTCGAGATGTCTGATCCAACCATGAATAGCAAATAAAGAAGAATAATGGTTTAATTCGGTTAGGCTTTGCAGTGCATATCGATCATCAGAGTGGAAGTTTATTTTCAATTACATTTCTTTGTACACAAATAAAATCATTTTGAATAAGAAACCTCAACTTGAAATATCTTATTAAATGGATTTTGAATTTGTTTTCGTAAATTTTATTTTTTGCGCTCAGCATTTTCTAATGCAATTCCAATGAGTACTCTTTGACTACTACAAAGTAAGGGGTTTCATAAAATCAAAATGAAAATCAAAAAAATTTTAAACAAAAATACAACGAATATTTAAAAAAAAAACCTCTTTAAAAACGATATCAAAGAAAAAGTAATAAAACTTTTACAAAATTTATAAAAAAAATGCATTTTACACCTTTGCTGTGGTTATGAATGCCATCAATAGCCCGGTGATGGGGGTAAAAGGGGAGTAATATTGAAGAGTATAAAAATAAAAAATCACGAAGAAAAATTTAAAAATTTTTTTACGAGATTTTTTTTTATTTGTTTTTGTATGTTTGAAACAACAAGTGGATTTAGAGAGACAACAAAAACAAATCCACTCCAATCAAACCATAAAAAAAACAAACGAAAATATCACAACAGCAGCAGCAATAATAACGAAAAAATAAAAACAAGGCTTGTTGTATGGAATTGGAGCAATAGTAAAATACAACAACAACAACAACAACAACAACAGCAACAATTGTATCTGAAAATAAATATCAAAAAAGAACATTCAATATTTAGCGCCCATTTATGTTGGTGTTGTTGTTGTTGTTGTTGTGTAGTAGTAGTAGGTCGCTTGGTTGTTGCATTTCATATAAAGAGTTTTCTGTGTTGTTTTTGTTATTGCCTTTAAAATAAAAATGAAAGAAAACAAAACATTAGTCCACAGTGATACCAACAACTATAACGTAATACTTTACTCCCTGCCTTCGTACTCTTTCTTATCCATGAAACGAACTCCCCTTTTTAGAAAAGTATTGGAAAGAAAAGAAGAAAAAAATAACGCGCTTTGACTGTATTTTTTATTTCCCCATAAAATGATGATTTTCGTGCTTCTAAAACCCACTAATAATTCTCGTTTATTGAGTGTTTTTAAAGCAATAAAAAGCGTTCGTTCGTTCGTTCGTTTTTTTTTTGTGTTTTTTCTTGTTGGATTTTCTTTTTCAATTTTTTGTTTTTAAATTCTGGGGTTATTTTCGTTGATTGTTAAAGTAAAAAAAAAAATATTTTTGAAATTAAAAGAAAAAAAAAGAAAAAACCATAAAATCTTCGTTTTGCTTTGCTTTTTTGTTCCATTCTTTCAGTCTTTATTTATTTTAATTTGTATTTGTGTGCGATAATCTTATTAAAATATTCATTCACTACCAAACTAATGACAGACGAGCCTATTGTCGCTCATAATTCATGTAATTTTCGGTTGATATTTAATCAACAACAACAACAGCAACAACAACAACTCTGTTGTGGTAATAAAATTTTAAATTTCAATATTATCGCGCGAGATGATTATCGAATATGTTTCATATTTTTAATGACAATTTAAATGTAAACGAATGGATTTCTTTTTTTATTACTTTTACAGAACTCTTGTGTAAACGTTTCTTGTGGGTTATTAATAATCAAAGAGATGCTACTTTTCACTGACAGTGTAAGCATTTTAATGTGAAGATATTTTTATAGATTTAGGCTGTTTTAGCTCATACGTATTACTTGTATTGAACTGTGGCTCTGTTCAATACTAATGTTGACTAATGTTTCTGGAACTGTATTGATAATTCAAAAGGAACCTACTTATAATTCCTCACATGAGGCAAATTCTGCGTGTTATTTAAGCTGATAGGATTCTATTTAACCCATTGACAGCACTGGCTTCAGATTCGATGGAATGCCGGCTGATCGGAGAGGGCTTTCTGGAGGAAATATATCCGCAGCAGACTTTAAAGACATAGTCAAGAGTAGGATTGACTAGAGATTCAGGTTGTTGATTTCTCCGAAAGCTAGACCAGGACAATTTAGTAGAAGAAAAGCTTTAAATATCACGAAAGGCAAACATAGGTTGTTTGCATGTTTTCTATCATGAATCAGTCATCTGAGATTGCATAGTCTCAGTTGGGATGTGACAGAAGGCAGACTCTGCCTTAAAGAGAATGAAACTATGAGCACCATTCCATGAAATAGCATTGCGCTAAGTCCAATCTTTTACTACATTCTCCAACACATCTACCATATGGCATTAAGGGTAAAAATGGCTTCCAATGGCTCAAGAAATCTAGAAACGTAAAATCGAATGGGGGAGCTAGAGAACAAGATCAATTTTGGAAACAAAGTTGTAACAAAGTGGGTCATATAAGCGATTGTTTTTTATAAGCCGAGAATGCTTAAAAGTGGGATGCATTATATAATAACGAGATAACATATGTTTGAGTGCTACTATGTGGGGAATTATTATTGCCGGCAAATGCTGTATTAGGAATACCAAAATAATAACAAAAGTAGGGGACATATCAATAGAATGATTCTACCAATTTAGGATGGAAATAATTCTTGCATAGTCAACAAAGAAGTTACCTTTCTCCACAACATTTCGCTGCCAACCATCGGTCTAGTTTTATGTGTTAAAAGTTGCTTAAATATACCGGCGTTTTAAGAAATAAAAATAAAATGGAAAACACATATGAAAATAAATGGCCACAAGACGATTAAGTTTCATACGTAAAATAGACCAATTAATGCAGTGCATTTTAGGATAAGCAAAATAGAAAATGGAAAACTCATTTGAAAATAACTTTTTTATTTACTTGATCTATAAAATTGTTGAAGCGATATTGCGATCTCAAGTGTTTTGTCTGTATCTAAAGTTTTGTCAGTAAGGATCAAATGATTTTTTCTTTGTCCAATCAGTGGAGCAAGATTTCCGACAGTATCTTAATAGATCCGCTTAATCTAAGGAATCATCTTCTATGTCTATTAGATAGATATTGCTATCTCGTGATCTCTTTGTGCTCTGATACTGATATCATCTGTATATGTATAGGCAACTTATTTTATATGCTAAACTGAGACTTTCTACTAATGATATTGTGTGTACGTTGGGTTGGAAGCAAATGTCTTTAAATGTTGTTTGCCTCGTTTTTTGTTTCTCGAACAAACCAAATGTAACGATGAATCGCTTGGCTATTCATCATAACGGCAACTTTTTGGCTTATTCCCGACAGATATCAACCGCACTAACAGTAGAATAATGGAGGTAACGGTTTGAGGATGGTTTAAATATGACGAGACAGTTCAATGGGACCGAAAAATGTTCCCGTTTTCGCCAGTTTCATGTACGGAGCTCGATCATAAAAATTTTTTTGTGGGGAGACATATTATGTTCTTTTATTTTGTCTCGTCCATAATTGAATATTATTCCTTATATGCTCGTTTTTCTCTCTTGTTTTTCTATTTTCCGTCTGTCACATTTCTTGTCTGTCTATTGTTGATTGAAAAAGAAGAATAAAGTCTATTTATCTCGTTCGTTTTGTTTCTATCTAAATCGTTGCTACCCATAATGTTTAAAATTGTGTATTCTTGTACCCTATTGAAAAACCCTGAGTATTATATATATTTATATTATTTCAGAGGCCGTTTTAATATAATTTATTCGAAATATTTGTGTTATAATAGATATCGTTTAAGTGTCATGCTATTCTTTTTTTCCACTTTGGCGTTGTATTGTACTGTGTTATTGTCTATTTGATATTTGCTCACTAAGCAATGTAGGTTTTCGCTGACTTTCGTTTCAATGTTATGTGTGATTTGTGTCTATAAGACTTTATTGGGTATTTGTTTATTAAATATTATTGATTGATTCTATGTTATGTATATGATTCTATTGTTTGTGTATACCAATACGAAAGGCATAATTCTATCACAATATTCACATAATTTAGATATCACAAATTCTTAAAGCCATAGTTCCTCAGTTTATACAATTTAGCCACGTTAAACTCATTAATGAGGAACTGTGCTGTAAAGCTTTTATCTATAATCAGCTTATGATGGAATCGTTTTGCATCGTTTTGACTTCTCGACACAGGTGCCATTAACACTGGGTTATTGTCTCTCCTTCAAAAACCAAACTGTTTTTCACCCACTGTGACTCATATTTGCGAGTAGACGTTTTTTTTGGATTACTGCGAAGATATGTTGCTCGATATTAACAGTCTTATAAATGAGGAAGAGCTTTTTGCTCACTTAATTATGTTTGTATGTTGAAATATTTAACGTTTTAGGCTGTAATTGGGTATTCAACGATTAATAGGTTTTCCAGAACTTGCGGGTATTGTTATCCTGCGTGTTATTGTAACGCTTGCTTGGATTTTGAAGGAGTTCACATGCACACTTCTTGTAGCAACAGACATTCCAGTTATACAGTCATATACGTAAGCAATTTTAATACCGTAGCTGTTGCGTCACGTCGTCGTGTTCATAACTTTCGCAAACGAAATTATTGGGGAAATAATTAGCAAAATTTCATTGGGATTTCAATTTCGTTGACACTTATACTTGTTGTGTTGTTTTTATTTAACTTTCATTCGATGTTCTTTCATCGAAATTATATATATATTTATGGTTCTTATTATGCGAATCGTGGTGCTGCGTGTCAATTTGCTATCATCAGAGACGAACACTAGAAATTATTGTTGAATCGACAAACGATAGATGTAGAAGGCTTTCATAACAAATCGATGAAGTGTGTTGCGTATTGGTTGACATGTTAGAGCAACTAAAATATAAAATCGACTTCGAACGACAGATTTTTGAGAAACTCTTTCATGGCAATTTCATATACTCCCAGAGTTTTATCCAGAAATCTGCTGAGAGGAAGTCATCGAGAAAATAATTTTTCATATTTCGTTTTGTTAAAGATGTTTGACCCAGGGTTCGAACCGTGGCCTGATGTCTAATAAGCTAACACACTACCTACTACACTACGGCGACTTTGTAAGTCTTTCGCTCTCTTTTTTTTCGATATGTCTGAGGTGAAGTTTGAACTCGAAGATCTTGTTTAGAAAGCCAACACACCACACACTAGACTTTTTTGATCACTTTTGTTATTCAATTCTTATTTTTATTTGATGACAATCCCTTAACTTGCATTCTACTTTGCGTTCTTTCTTTTCAAAGAATTATTTCCGCATTTCACAATTCAATATTCAATCAAACCACTGTACTCGAATAGTGTTCTGGGCCACAATCCCATTCCAATAAAAGAACTCCAACCATGGAAAATGATCTTTAATTTACAATCTGAAATTAGACGCGAAATAAGCAAATTAAGCGAAAATAAAAAACGAAGCAAAAGAAATATTTTTCATTTTAATATCTTTGCTAAAATCGTTAAAAATTCCATAATTCTGGGGAAGAAACTAAAAATAAAAAGAAGAAGAAGAAAAAGAAATTAATGCCGGCTCTTAAATCATCTTGATAATGATGGAAAATGAAATTGAATTAAATTTTTAAATGCCTGCAGTTTTAACCACAACAACAACAACAACAACAACAACAAATAATTAAAATGGAAATAATGACCCATGTAACGCACTCGTATACTATGCCAGAACAGGGTGTGAGTTCTTCTATATTCTTCTGTGTGTTTTTTTCTTCTTCTTCTTTATTTATGAACTGATAGTTGTGTGGAGGAGCAGCAGTAAACCAGATGAAATCTATTATTGAACATAAAGTTGGAGAAATAATGTAACATGTTGTAAAACTGATTTTTATGATGTGTAGCAATTTGTTGCTCATATACATACATACATGCATACATATGTACATACATATGTATATACTAGTTGGTGGGTGATGCTGCAGTTGTTGCTTTATACCGCTTACTCCACAGCATTGAGTGATGGGTGATAGGGGAATTTGATTTGAGTAGGACAACTTGGTGCCCTGTTGATTTTTTTTTGGATAAAACATGAGGAGAGGAAGAATATGAAAAAAAAACAGAAAAAAAATAATTATGATTACATTTGTTCGAATGCATCAAATCGATTATTTATGTTTCAATAGAAAACTGTCTCGTTTCCATGGCAAACTGATGTTTTATGGTGTTATTCTTAACAGGAATTGGAATTGTTTCTTTCAAAATTCATGCCACTGTTATAATAATTCTTCACTACAAATTTATTGAGGCAAACGATTGCTTTTTTCCAAACATTTGCGAATGTTAAGAATTCTAAATAAAAATTCTAGAATTTTAATAAGAAGTATGGTCAAGTTGTGATATTCAGATCAAGTTCAATCATTTCCTTGAAGTACAGAAGAGACATTGTCTTTGATTTCAGTTCTATTCTTAGTATTTGGTTGTAATTGAGAAAAAAAAAACAACAAAACTTCAGGAAAGAGACCAATTGGTGGACTTTAGGTGGCTGAATATCACATACAAATACAATATCAATGGAACAGGTTTTAATTGGTCATTACAACCCTTTAGTC